>CAMRHE010000192.1:3387500-3680000 GCA_947044405.1 Leptodactylus fallax | reverse complement strand
TCACCGTGTGTGTGTGTATATATGTGCATACAGCGTCTCCTTATTCACCGTGTGTATATATATATATATATATATATATGTGCATACAGCGTCTTATTCACCGTGTGTGTATATATATGTGCATACAGTGTCTCCTTATTCACCGTGTGTGTATATATATGTGCATACAGCGTCTCCTTATTCACCGTGTGTGTATATATATATATACAGTCATATGAAAAAGTTTGGGCACCCCTATTAATCTTAATCATTTTTAGTTCTAAATATTTGGGTGTTTGCAACAGCCATTTCAATTTGATATATCTAATAACTGATGGACACAGTAATATTTCAGGATTGAAATGAGGTTTATTGTACTAACAGAAAATGTGCAATATGCATTAAACCAAAATTTGACCGGTGCAAAAGTATGGGCACCTAAACACGAAAAGTGACATTAATATTTAGTAGATCCTCCTTATGCAAAAATAACAGCCTCTAGTCGCTTCCTGTAGCTTTTAATCAGTTCCTGTATCCTGGATGAAGGTATTTTTGACCATTCCTCTTTACAAAACAATTCCAGTTCAGTTAAGTTTGATGGTCGCCGAGCATGGACAGCCCGCTTCAAATTATCCCACAGATGTTCAATGATATTCAGGTCTGGGGACTGGGATGGCCATTCCAGAACATTGTAATTGTTCCTCTGCATGAATGCCTGAGTAGATTTGGAGCTGTGTTTTGATTTTTTTTTTCCGGAAAAAACCAACCCCGGCGTAACTTCAAATTGGCCCTCTTTTTTTTTCTTTTTTTTTCAAAATTTTGTGATAATGGGTTGAATCCCCGCGCCCCCCCAATTTTAACAAAATTCCCGGGGGCGGGCAGGGCCCACACCCCCCAAAACAGGGGGGAACCCCCCCCAATTTTACAGAGGGGGGCGGTGTTGGTTTTTCTTGGAATGCTGTGTTTTTTTGACGCCATGCATAACGCCTTTTTGTATGACCAAACAACTCAATCTTTGTTTCATCAGTCCACAGGACCTTCTTCCAAAATGAAGCTGGCTTGTCCAAATGTGCTTTTGCATACCTCAGGCGACTCTGTTTGTGGCGTGCTTTCAGAAACGGCTTCTTTGCATCACTCTCCCATACAGCTTCTCCTTGTGCAAAGTGTGCTGTATTGTTGACCGATGCACAGTGACACCATCTGCAGCAAGATGATGCTGCAGCTCTTTGGAGGTGGTCTGTGGATTGTCCTTGACTATTCTCACCATTCTTCTTCTCTGCCTTTCTGATATTTTCTTGGCCTGCTTTTTTTTTTTTTTTTTTTTTTTTTTCCCCTTTTCTTTTTTTTTTTTTTTTTTCTCCCTCTTTTCACCATGCCCACTGGACTACAAATAACAGGGGTCTCCTTATTCATCATGTCCAATAAGCTAGAGATAACGCTAGCACATTAGCTTTATCCACGTAACCCCAGTGATCAGCATGGCGGTCATTCATTCCAGAACATCCTGCAGTCACACGGCACTACACTCACCCTCCGCCAGCAGCGCCGTGCACACCGATATAAACACGATCAGCACGGTGTCCGCGAACATAGTACTCATGATACCGGTGTAACAAGCCCAAAGCCACAGAAGCCAGTCAGCACTACAGCCGTGACGTCAGCATGCAGAGCCGGAAGTCAGAGCTGTGGTGAGAGCGGAAGGACGTAAGGAGGCGGGGGTGCAGAGCGATAGTGGTTGTTGGGAGAGGGTTGCAGGCGTGTGAGTTGTGGATCAGTCAGGAGGTTTTTTTTTATGTATGTAATAAGGCCTAATTATAAAGCCTATGTTATTTGTTCTGAACAGGCTTTCAGTCGCGTACAGTATTGCTATATGGGCTGTAGATGAACAGATGTAGGTACTGTGCAGTGTTAGCCTTGTTTTTATTGGCTAGCGCACTGACCCATTATTTTCTTAAAGGGGTTGTCCAGGTAAAATGGACAACACTTTTAAATCAGCCAGGGGCATTTAAAAAAAATGTAAAAAAAAAAATGCATACTCATCTGTCCCCAATGCTCCAGTGTCCTCCTGGCACGTCCCTGTGGTGGCTTCTCCCGAGTCTCCGGAGTTCAGCTCCAGCCGCTGTGGAGCAGATTGTACTGTGCGGGGACCCTTAACTAGTTATAGCACACATAGGATATTATTACAGGCTGTAATAACATTGCACTGTCACTATAAGACAGATCCTGTGCAATAAATAGTGAACATTAATTGTTCAAAAGTATACCAAATGCAAACTTTTATCTTTCAGTACAAAGTTGTTTGTAGCATTGAAAGCTCTGTAAAGCCCCATTCACACAACTGTATTTCTCGCTTATTTCACTGGGGGACACAGCACCATGGGTATAGACCTGGCCACTTGGAGGCTGACACTAGGAGAATGAAAACTGTCCACTCTGCTTCTGGTCTATTCCCTTCTCACAGACACTGTGCTCAAGTCAGTTTAAGCCTAGTGTCTGTAGACAGGCACTCAGGTCTTTCTGTCTTACATCGTTTTTATTTTTCCTTTTCTTTCAGGTGCAGGGGGTCGTCAGCGTGTACACCACAATAGTCACACCCCCTTGCGGGCACAGCACTCTGCAAAAGAGCGCCTCGCCGGTCACCCAGTCCACACTCCCTACTCACCGCATCGGCAGCCGGATGGCCGGTGACCCCACTCCCACATGTGAGGTCCACCGAGGGGGTGACCCTACGGCACCTGAAGACGCCAGACAGGTGAGTATTAGAAGATAGGTGAGTATGGCACAATTCATCTAACCTCTAACCTGCCCCCACCAAAGTCCCCCCCCCCCCCTTGGGCTTCTTACCGAGCCTCCTACAGGGCTCCCATGTCCACAGCCTCCCTCCCCTCTCCTCCTGGGGCCATGGTGGGCTTTTCTTATATGGGGGGGCTTCTTAGTGAACAAGCCTCCCCGAACAGCTTCTGTTCGGGGGGGGCCCGGTACCTTTATTAGGCCTTCCGGAGCCTTTGACTGGCATCCATTGCGGCAGTTAACTTCCGCCGGCCGCGATTCCACTTTAGTCCACTGCTTCAGCCGGGAACTAGGTCGCAACTAGGACCGTCCCTTTCTTAGACACATACACCTGTGGATCTCTCTCTCTGCGCAGCCTGCACTTCAGCAGTCAGCAATAGGATATGCTTCGGTGGTCTGGTAGGACAACTCCCTGGGTTACCCATATGTTTCCTTGAGCCATTCCACCATGTCCTCCCGTGCAGTGCCATCTCCCCCCTTGGCCCCACTACTGTGACGTTTATATGTGTGCCAGCTGTAACTAACGTTACCATGCGGCCGGTCTGAGCCTATCTGTCCTCTCTGCCTTCCGATGCTCGCTTCGCAAAAGATATACTAAAGGTGGAAAGATGCAGAGAAGATTAGCAGGCCCCTGCACAAAGAGGCCACGCATGTAGCGTTAAAGCCTAAGCTCAGCCGTGCGATTATCTCCTGGCCCCTCCCTGGCAGTTTTCCCTACCGGAGTGGGCGGCCTCCCTTTCTCGGGCCATAGGCACTCTTGTCAGACTTAATCAGTCTGAGGTGAAAACTTTGGAACAGCTGCCTTCCTAGATCGGTGGTCAGTCGGCGACTTATAGGCCTCTCCCTGGGCGCCCTCATTGTTCCATTTCCAGGAGCCGTCCTCGCATAAGGACCAGGTTTTCGCCTACAGGCCACGGTTCTCCTTCCCTCTTCTGGGCACTCCCCAGATAGGGCCACAGCTCATGGCTCCACTCCGACAGATGGAACCCTGTCTCCACCTGTACGGTCTGTTTCTACTGGGGACGCCTCTGACTCCGATCCAGAGTATCAGCTAGGCACATTCATATCTGCTGCTACGCAGGAGCTCAGCTGGGCGGTCAGAGGGACTCTACAAATCTCAGAGGACCTGGATCCTGCTTCTCTTTCAACCTCAGGTACCACCCTCCTCTGGCCTCTCCCAACCTTGGGGCGTGGACCATATCATGATGGAATAATGGCCTCACCCGACTGTCCCCTTCCTTCCTCTGGAAGTCGGATGTCCTTTCGTCCAGGCCAGGCCAGGGCGCAGCTTGAGATGCAGTAGCCGTCCATGGCGTTCCTCGAGGTCGGCTGGGCGCCACGTCACGATGACAACATATCTCCATGTGGTCGGAGCCCCCCCACGGTGATCCCGCGATAGCTAGGCTCTCCCAGGCTACTATGCTGCCTTTAGTAGGGGACTTGCTTCCCTCTGCAATCCTCTAACTGAGGGTGGTCTCCGCTGGAGCCGTTAAGGGGCCTTCGTAGCAGCTGGCTCCTCCCTGCGGCCTTCATTTGTGCCTTCCGGTCAGCTAGGTCTGCATTGCCTGGGCTAAATAGCTCTGTGGGGTATCTCCTGTGTTGCCCCTCCTGAGGCATGGACCAGAGCTTTCATCTGCTTGTCTCTCACATCCTAAACGCCTCCAGTTTTCTGTGCAATGCTTCCCTGAAGCAGCTCGCTGTTCTGCCTAGTCAGCCGCCTATGCTATACCAATCCGCTGTTCTTTATGGCCCATTCGTGCTGTATCCTCTAGATGGTGGTTGTGGCCCGTCCCTCCTCATGGGGATTTCAAGGTCAGCCTTTTGTTTAGGCCTTGCCTAGCCCATCTCTGTGGCTATTGGAGGAAGTAACTGTTTCCTCCACCAGCGGCGTCCTTGTGCCAGCGTCTCTTCCAGCTGCTCTTCGTCGTTGCAGAGATCAGTCTTCCTGGACTTGCGCTTCGAGCAGCCCTTTTTTCTAGCCTAGGTCTCCTGGCAATCTTGTTCTGAGCCTCCCAGGTGTGAAAGATCCTCCGTGCGCCAAACCGCTTTGGCCACACCCTGAGTCCTCTTTCATATAAAAACCACACTCACCGCCAGTGAGTGCTGGGTTCACCAGATAAATACAAGACAAGCCTTCTAAATTTTATATATTTATTAAGCCCTAAATGGGTCGGTACTAAAATCTAACATATACAGATCAGAACAGATATGCAGACTTATGCAAGCATTAACAGTTACTAGTTGCAAGATACAGTACAAATAAAATAAAAGGGATTAAAGGTGAAATAATTACTTTACCACATATGTCCTTGATGTGGTTCTATAGTCCAACACTCACACATGGCATGTGTGAGTCACCAGTGGAGGCTTCTTGGCATGTGGCATTAACTACTAGCATGTGGCATCACAGTACAATAATCCAGCCTGCATGCTCTCATAACAGTCTCTCAGCATTAGTCCAATAGTCAATCACAAAAAACTCCTCATGGTCTGTCTGCAACAACTCTGTAGCATGATCCCAGCACAGTCTTCATAGCATGATCTCTTAGTGATAGTCTTCTGCATAATCTCCTCCCACAGACCTCTTACCTCATCTTTTATACCCTTTATGCCCCCTCCCAGAATGAGGTCACCGGCGACAGTACGTCTGATGAGTTAATTCAATCACGTTCAGACCCTTTGTATGTAGATGAGACAAAGTGAATTGATACCCTGTTATCAGTCATATCTGGTCAACAGCCCAGGCTTGAACAATGCACTATTGTTTGATCAGCCAGGGCTGTATAGGAATACAATGGAGCCCTATTGTTCCAGCCTAGCTGCTACTGCCAATATGCACCTAGGCTTATAGCTGCGCACAGTATGCAAGCAAGCAAGAAGGGATATCCTATACCCAGAGACCAAAATACAGCTGAGTTATGACCATATTTAGGCAGAATCATCACACCAGGTTTTTTGTTTTTTTCCTCTCCAAAACCCTTCTCTGCTTGAGGTCTTCCCCCTTTCGGGTGGGAGTACAGCTGCTCTCCTTCCTAGAGACCTGGCTTGCCAGCATCTCTTTTCCTGGGTCCAAAAGGTGGTATATTCCGGCTACTCCATCGAGTTTTCCTCCATTCTAGCGGAATTTTTTTCTCCTGGCCTCCTTTACTGCTGTGGCAGGGCGTCATTGTTCCTGCTCCCGTGTCGGGAAGGACAGCTTTTCATCCCATCCTGGACCTGAAGAAGCTTAACAAGTTTGTCCATATATGCAGGTTCCACATGAAGCCCTGCAGTTGGTGGTGGCATACCTGGATGACTTCCTGTCGCCCTTCGACTGGATCACCTTGGATCCTTTTTGCTGTTTTCACTGGCTCATCAGCGAAGGAAAGTCCTGTCTCGTGCCTTCTCTGCGCAGGGAGTTATTTTCCTCGATACACACCTGGCCAAGTTTTTCCTCCCAGAGTCCGAGATCCTGAACTCTTTGCTTCTGCCTGGGAGTCCTGGACACTACGTTCTTGACTCTCGAGGCTCTCCCTTTGGCTCCGTTTCCCCTTAAGCCCTTGCTATTGACATTGCTGGCCCACTGGAACTAGTCCCAGTCCAGTTTGACCGCCTGTCTCTCCTGCCTCCTGGTTTTCCCTGTGCTTCTTGGTTGGCCCTCCTCTTCAGGAATCTCTCAGGGGAATTCCTTCCCCTCCTTTGGCAGGTTATCCTTTTGACGCCAATACCCTGGCTGGGGAGTGGTCTTCGGTGCCTTGACCGTTCAGGGCCTGTGGTTCTCAACAGTCCTCCTCCTCCAGATCTTGCTCTGGAACTGGGGGCCATCTTCCTTGCCCTGTCTCATTGGACCTCTCTCCCAAGGGTGTCTGGTCAGTATCCAGACCGTCGACTCCTCCGCGGTCGCCTTCTTGTTCCTTCCAGGGAACTCATGTGGCCTTTTTCAGTAGTCTCCTGCTCTCTTCGGTGGGCGAAGTGTCTCGTTCTGGTTCTTTCAGTGGTCCACTTTCCAGGCGTGAACAGTTGGGAGGCAGACTACCTAGGCCGTCTTATTTTCAACCCGGGCATGTGGTCACTTTATACGTACTCTTCCTCTGCAGGTTGACCTTCTGAATCAAGGATTGCTGTTCTATTCCATCTTACCTTTGCTGCGTTTGACGGCGTGGCTGTTAAGGCCAAGGTTCTGAGGCGCCATAGGCTTTCCGAACCTGTTGTCTACCATTGCATGTGAAAGTATTGCGCCTGTTGGTGTGAGAGCACCGATTGCCTTCTGCTTTCCTTTTCTCTTCCCGGGATTTATTTTTTCTCCATTCTGGTCTGGATCACGGTCTTTCTTCCCTTGAAGGACAGGTCTCTGCCATATCTATTCTTTTTTTCTGAAGACCCTGGCCTTCTGGCCTCACGTGAATTCTTCCCTATGGGGAGTGGCGCACCGTGCTCCCCACCGTCCACCCCGGAACCGTGAGATCTTAACCTCATCCTTGAGGTGCTTCAAGCTCCCCCCTTTAAGCCTTGCGGAATAAACCACTTTGCATTCTGTTGTGGAAGTTCTCTCTCCCAGTGGCCATTACCTCCGTCCGCGGTGTCTCCAGGTGGCTGTCCAGTTCTGGAAGCCTCCCTTTCTTGTTCTTCGCTGTGGCTGGTTTTCCTTCGTCCGCCTTCATCCTTTCTGCCTACAGTGTTTTTCTCTTTCCTCCTCTTCTGGGGCATAGTCTTGTCTTCTCTCTGCCCGTTCCCCGAACATCCACGTGAGCGTTCGCTTCACTGCTTGGATGTTGTCCGGGCGTTTTGAATCTCTTTGCTCTCTCTCTGACCCTTTCCATTGTGCGGTCGCTTGTTTGTCTTCCCTGAGGGCCCCTGATGGGGCCTGCCTGCTCCCTAGGCTTCTATCCCCTGGTGACTCCAGTCTGTGATCTAGGAGGACTATCGGCTTAGGGGTTGGGCTCTGCCCTTCCGTGTGCTGGCTCTCTCCTTGAGAGCTGTCGGAGCCTCCTGAGTTGTTCAGAATCAAGTTTCTGCCGTCCTAGGCTGCAAAGCTGACACCTGGGCCTCCATCTACGCTTTATCTGAGTTTTCGCAGGTCCATTCTGTGGCCTCTGCCGATCCCAGCTTAGGTCGTAAGGTTCTTTTGTGGCTGTGCACAAGGTTGTTCACATGGATGTGTAATTCCCACCCTCTGGGACTGCTTTAGGACATCCCGTGGTGCTGTGTCCCTCAGTGAAATAAGCGAGAAAATGGGATTTTTGTACTCACCCTAAAATTCTTTTCTCGTTCTATTCACTGGGAGACACAGATCCCACCCTTGTGTTTTTTTGTTTTTTTTTGTTTCTTTTTGTTTTTTTATTTTTGTTCCTGCTGTTTTGAGTCATTTTCAGGTTCAGGACCTGTTGGTGTTTGTTGGTTCCGTATTCTTTTTGCTTTTTTGGCATCTTTCTCCTACTGCTGCGGTACAAACTGACTTGAGCACAGAGTCTGTGAGAAGGGTATAGCATAGAGGCGGAGTCAACATCTTTATCATTCTCCTAGTGGCCAGGTCTATACCCATGTTGCTGTGTCCCCCAGTAAATACAACGAGAAAAGGATTTTACGGTGAGTATAAAAATCCCTCTTTTGGGGGTTCGTAAATGTACGCAGTTTTGGATCCGCACAGTATTAACGTTAAATTGCCCTGTTGGCACTTAGCGATAAATTAGTAGGCTTCGGGTTGCAGATTGAGAACTCAGTCTCTAAAAGGTTCGCCATTACTGGTCGATGGGGTCTGTGGGTTTCCTCGTGAAACTGCTTTTTATACAGTTAGGGTTTCCGTTTTTCAGGTCCCCAAACAGACCCGACAGACGGAATACTGAACACTAGTGTGAACCTCTTCTGGCTCCCGAACGTCTCTTTATGTTATGACCTCCTGGCTGCTGTTAGCCACAGGACCTCATAATATTAGGTTAACCCCATCCAGACATCCATAATAGTATGGCGGATGTTGGGTATTATACAGCAGAGACCCAGCGCTAATGCCGTGGTCAGTGCCCTTACCTGACCCATCTACTTTTTCCAAAGATGCCTCTTATTCTGCATTGCAGCTCCATTTTCAAGTAAATAAGTGTTTTATTCTAACAAAACCTAGCTGAAAATGGCTTTAGGGGCATTTCTTCTTCTGCTAGGGCTTCGTTCTCTGTTTCAGAAAACTTCCCCTAACTACAGACAAAGTGTGACCAATTGTCACTCAAGCAATGGGTGGAAGAGCTGGCAGGCAGTTATGGGCGATTATCCAAAACAAAGAGTGAAGACCCAGTAGAAGAAAAAAGGCCCCTTAAAGCCCTTTTCAGGCAATTGTCATAATAAAAACCTGATTTTCATTAAATGGAGCTGCAATGCAGAATAAGAAAGCCACCTTTGGAAAGTGTAGAAGGTGCACTACAAGATACCAATTTTCCTGCTGACAGACTCCCATTAATATCTCTCATGATTCTGTGGTCAGCTGCAAGGTTTATCTTATATTGCAAGTTTAAATTTGTTTACCCTGTGTACCAAGATTGACTATCCTGTGTTACTGAGTACATCAATTTAGCACAGTGGTTCTCAAGGCGTATGCTCTAAGGACTGTTGGATGTACCCCCAGAGGTACATGCGGTGGTGAGATCTGCCAGAGATGATGTTAGTCACATGGACCACGTAGAGTAATGTTGCCTGATGTCATCTTTGTAGGCCGGAGCAGTATGGGGAGAAATGTCAGAGCCCAGGATAGGTAAGTAACACTGTTTTTATGTCAGGGTATTATCGGGTTCGAACCCCAGAAAAATGTGGGTTCACGGAACCCGATATGTTAAGAAAATCCCTATGTATGTGGGATTTTACCAATGTAGGAGTCACTCAGAGACATTATACTGCATGGAGGAGCCACTGAGGGACATTATTCTGCATGGAGGCCACTATGGGGCATTATACTGTATGGAGGGGCCACTATAGGGCATTATACTATATGGAGGGGCCACTATGGGACATTATACTATATGGAGGTGCCAGTATGGGACATTATACTATATGGGGGCTGCTATGGTACTGTGGGGGTTTCTTATTTTCTTACTTTCTTACAGTGAAGTGTGAGGGCCATTATACTACGTGTGGGGGCACTAACTGGGTCTTTACATAATTGTTAAACAGAGCGCTAAAAAAAGCCTTATTTTCTTAAAATTTACAACTGATCGCTACTTTGGGGGTACTCGGTTGGGACATTTTTTTCATCAGGAGGTACTTCGCTTGAAAAGGTTGAGAACCACTGGTTTAGCACATCCATTTAAACAGATGCAAATGGGTGGGCATCCATGTACATAGAGATCAGTGCAAAATCAATTTCTGTATATTTTTTTTAACATACAAAAGTTTATTACATTTTAGTGTCCTTAAAAAACAAACAAACTGATAGACGGATTTTTTTTTTTTTTTTACATTAAGAATTTTATTAGTTTTGTTGCAATACAAAGAACTAATCAAACAATAAATCAACAATAATGTGCATACAAGGCAGAGGGAAGGGTCGAGGGGTTGACGGGGAGGGCAGGGAAAACAAGAAGCCAAAACAATAGAGAAGGGGGAGTCGTGGACTTCCACAGCCTAGGGATAACGGATCTTGCCGCTACTAGTAGGAAACCTAAAAACCTGCGGGTAGGCTTCCAGAACTTACGTGGGAAGATAGAGAAGAGCAAAGGAGCAGGGTCATCCTCCAAGGTAATGCCAGTGACCATCTGAATAATACGACGGACACCAGACCAAAAGGGGCGTAAGAGTGTACATCCCCACCAGACATGCGTCATCGTGCCCCGGACAATATTACATCTCCAGCAGTGGTCCGAAGTGGAGGGGCAAATCTCATGAAGGACAGAGGGGACTCTACCATCTAGAGAGGATCTTGTAGTTCGTCTCCTGTTCTTTGCAAGATATGGAGAACTTGTGACACACCTGGAAAGCTGAGGACCACACATCTGGTGGGAACGAGACTCCCAATTCCCTTTACCATCTACTCATGAATTCTGGAGACTGTTGGCAGAATCCTCCATGAGCATACCATAAATGAGGGAGACAGTATGAGTTGGAGCACTAGATGAGAGGCACAAGTGTTCAAAAAGCAATAGCGTCCTATGGAGGTTGTGAGACGTTTTGAGAGCAATGGGAGAGATGAGCATACTGCCAATGAGAGGCAATGGAGTCGGGCTCAGGGCGAGCAGCTCAGAGCATGGGAGGAGGAAGGAAGTTGACAGAACCCGATGGAATCTAAGGATGGGTTGACCCACGGAATGGGAGAGGAAAGAGGAGTGAAGAGCGGCAGGGAAGTCTGGGTTGCCCGAGATTGGGGTCATAGGGCCATCATTACAGAAGAGTCCCTGCACCGCACCATAGAGTCGACAAGACCTAAGAGTCTGGCGCGTGACGTAGGGAGTACATGAGTCTTACTGTCTGACCATAGTTGTTTATGAAGCCATGGAAGAGCAGGGAGAGGGCTCAATGACTCCTCCAGGGCAACCCAGAGCATAGAATGTGCGGAATGGTGCCAATCAAGAATGCGCGTCGTGACTGCAGCCAGGAAGTTGCCAGAGCAATCCGGGACTGCCAAACCCCTTCCCCATTTAGGCCTAACTAGGGTACTTTTAGCAATTCGCGGAGGTTTTGATGCCCACATAAACCTAGAAAAGGTTTTCTGGATCGCAGTAAAAAAGTGTATAAGCAAGGTTATGGGAATGGTTTGGAAGAGATAGAGGAGGTGGGGATGTACATTCATCTTTAACAGGTTAATTCGACCTAGCCAAGAGAAACCTTTGGTATCCCAACAAGCAAGATCAGTCTGGAGAGAGCGCAAAATCGGGAGGAAATTTAACAAGTAAGTGTCAGATAACTTATTGGGGAGCTGCACACGGATGTTTTTTTTTAAGACTGATCTCTATGTAAACGCATGGTCATCCGCTTCCATCATTTTTCAGATCCAGTTTTTCCATCAGTTAAATAGATCTGATGAACGGATCTAAAAAACTTGATGTGAACCTAGCCTTAGGGTGTCTTCACATCCAATTGGAGACTCCACCACAGAATCCACCGAAAAGGACTTTTCTCTCCGCCAGTTTCATTATATAAACGGCGGAAAACTGGCAGACACCCTGTAGACCGCGCTATAGTCTATAGGGTCCGCAGGTAACCGCTGTTTTAGTGGACTGCTCTCCATTGCTTGGCTCCCCGGGTGGACCCAAATGACAGAGAGCCTGGTGCAAGTGTGAACCTAGCCTAACTTTGCTAACCATAATTATATATATTTTGCCTATCCAATTCAATTTGCACAATTATAGACTGGCTCAGCTCAGTCTTCATTCCTTATGCCTGAGCTGTGTGGCATCTAAATGTCCTAATATTTGTTATGTGGGCTTTGCCACATCCACCTAAGTTTGGGGTTTTTCACAGGGAATTCTGCCTACATTTTTCTGGTCTTTTGTAAATTAATTTGAAAAAAAAACACAATGAGAAATGTATGTTACATCTGAACTATTGGTTAACATCTTTACCCAACAACATACCTACTATGGAGGCAGGTCCATCTCATAACACTTTGATTTCTTCTGATGTCTACAGTCCAAGTATTATTGATCTTAAATTGAGATTTATGAAGCTGTCTGTCAGACATGTCTACCTACCCTAGCAGAACAACATTTACCCATTCATAACAAAACAAAAATGTAGCAGTACATCATTACAGTATACACTCAAATAGGGAAGACTGTGGAGAAAAATGTAGTCGAAAGGGCTACCATATTCTGCCTGTCATTGGGACTAGTGGACTCTAGGCAGAGGTAAGCGCACAATTGTAATTGTTGCTGAAATTTTTTATGTTATTTTTCCTCATTATTATTATTATTTGCATCTACTTAAAGATATCAAGAGATATAACCCATTATTCCTGCAGCTACTGCCCCTCTTTACCCTGCTTTTTTTTTTGACAGGGGATCCAATTTTGACCTGTCTGTACCATCTGTTCGTAGTATATAAATGTTGAACTGTAACATGTACAGACATTTCTTACCTAAAAATGCAGAGGTAAAGTCACATGGCTAGACACTCATGTTTAGACATTTGTACATGAGCATTTACAGTCTCACCAGTCAGGCATGTTACATTTACATGACAAGACACTGAGATTCATCAACTTCTCCCATTTAATGTAGAAAGAAAGATCTTATCCTCCCTGCTCTCATCTTATACATTAAATAGGACTTGAAAGATGTTATAAATAACTCCTGGGAAAGTCAGTGTACAGGCTGTTACACAGGGCTCAGTTGATTGTAACTATGATAAAACCCTGAATAAATATCTTGTAATTTTAGATCAATTCATATATATTGTATGTATTAGATGTAGTATTATTATTATTATTATTGTTATATAGCACTATTAATCCATGGTGCTTTACATTTGAGGATTTACATACGGTACACAAGATATACAAAACAGATAATACTAACAGTGACCAACTGGCACAGTGGGATAAAGGGCCCTGCCCGCAGGGGCTTACAATCTATGAGGGAAGAGGGATAGAGACAGAAGGTGAGGGCAGAGACTGTACAGATGGTTGTGTGGTGACAATAGCGTTATTGGAGGTTGTAGGCCTTCCTTAATAGGTGAGTCTTCAGGGCCTTTTTGAAGCTTGTGACTGTGGGGGACAGTCTTATGTGTCTTGTTAATGAGTTCCAGAGTATGGGGGATGCATGGGAGAAGTCTTGGAGATGATTGTGTGAAGAGCGTGCGGTGACCAGATGGAAGGTAACGCTGCAGTTGGGATTGCGGGGTGCAAACAGCGCAGACTTGTCACGGTCTCTGGGCACGAGGGCGCAGCACTGGTGCTGTCCCACGTTACCACCACTGGTACCGGGGATGAGGTGGCTGCACAAATGTTGGTGGTGATTGTTCCCCCGGGGCGCTTCCCCTATACTGTGCCGACTGGTGGTGTTTGGGGCGCCCTGATGTTGTCGGTGCAGAGTCAGACACAGAAACGGTTGTAAGTTGAACTTTTACTTCCATGGGTGTGGAGGCACAAATGCTTAAACAGTTTCTTCAATACAAAACAACGGGGTACGCCTGGTGACACAGCAAAGTCCTGGGG
This sequence comes from Leptodactylus fallax, assembly GCA_947044405.1. Classification (NCBI taxonomy): domain Eukaryota; kingdom Metazoa; phylum Chordata; class Amphibia; order Anura; family Leptodactylidae; genus Leptodactylus; species Leptodactylus fallax. Next base: position 3,666,124 of record CAMRHE010000192.1, on the reverse strand, counting down.
TGCAGGGTAGACTTGATGAAAGGTGTTCCTAGCCCCTTATACTTCAGTGTTACAGCCCTAAGGTGCGTCTGGGCTCCTATTTGGCTCATAGGAGGATGCCCACCATGATACTAGTACATAATATTCCCCACTCACGTTATGTGGTCCTGATAGCTCAGAGTTTCGGGGTGCAATAGTCAGGGTGGCAGGATATTCCACAGGTCTGGCCTTGGCCCCTGGATCCTGTGATACTTGCTATGGAGCACGTGTTCCAGAATGTTCTCTCCACAGTCTCATGCTGACAAGATAATGATGCTTGACTTCCTTCAGGGCGATGGCTAGGCAGACAGGGGACAGGATCTTCTGAATAGCTGGAGTATGTCAGCTCTCCAACCTTCCTGGGCCTGTCTAGGACTTGAGATTCCTGCACTAAACTCACTGCTTTCTTCACAGGACATCACACTTATCTCCTCACCTCCTCCTCCTAACACTCCACACTTCTAACTCCTCACACGCAGGACCTTCCTGCAGGGGTGTTACCATGGGGACCCAGTGATCAGCTGACTCCTCCCCTTTTCCCAGGCGATGTCCTCCCATTGGACATTTGGTTACTATTCAATCCTATGGGAGGTGTAATGCATGTGTGAGGCTCACTAGGTGGCGCTGTGTTGTGTGAGACTCAGGACCCCCTGCTATGTCACACAGGCTATGAAGCAACAGGAAATAATACAATGCACAGAGATCACCCTCAGCCCAGCCATAGCCAGCTCTGGGATGCCACAGCGGATAAGAACAGAGCGGAGTAGGAGGTATTTGGTGGATCGGAGGTTACGTGCGGGCAAGTAGTGGGAAATTAGGTCAGAGATATATGGGGGGACAGGTTGTGGATGACTTTGTATGTCAGCGTTAGTAATTTGAACTCTATTTGCTGGGCAACGGGTAGCCAGTGAAGGGATTGGCAGAGGGGAGCGGCTGATGAAGAACGGGGGGAGAGGTGTATTAAGCGAGCAGCACAGTTTAAGGTGGACTGGAGGGGGTCGAGAGTGTTAGCTGGGAGGCCATGGAGAAGGGTGTTACAGTAGTCAAGGCGGGAGATTATGAGGGCGTGGACTAGCATCTTTGTAGTTTCAGGGGTGAGGAAGGAGCGTATTCGATGGATGTTCTTGAGTTGCAGGTGTTGAGGGTTTGAATATGCGGCTTGAAGGATAGGTCGGAGTCCAAGGTTATCCCAACGCAGTGGGCCCGTGGGACAGGGGTGAGAGTGGTTCTGTTTTCTCCATGTTGAGTTTGATAAAGTGGGAGGAGAGAAAGGAGGCTACGGCTGCTAGACATTCTGATATTCTGGACAACAGAGAGGTAATGTCTGGTCCAGAGAGATATATTTGGGTGTCGTCAGCATAGCAATGGTAATGGAAACCATGGGATTCTATGAGTTGGACAAGGCCGAGGGTGTAGATGGAAAACAGGAGGGGTCCTAGAACGGAGCCTTGGGGGACACCTACAGAAAGAGGGCGTGGCAGGGAGGTCATGTGCGAGTGGGAGACGCTGAATGTGCGGTTGGTGAGGTATGAAGAGATCCAGAAAAGGGCCAGGTTTGAGGTGCCGAGGGATGAGAGCGTTTCTAGCAGGAGGGAATGGTTGACTGTGTCGAAGGCAGAGGAGAGGAGGAGGACATAGTAGTGACGTTTGACTGTGGCAGTTAGAAGGTCATTAGTGACCTTGGTTAGGGCAGTATGTATGTGTATAAATATGTATGTATATGAAATATATAATTCTACCCATTTAAACCTACAGTTATAACCAGACATAACTTATATGAATGTTACAATGCCCATAAATGTAAGGATTTGGCCACTATAAAATGAGCATGTTGATTGATTTGTTTTTTTTTTTTGGAATTGCTTTCTCACTCCTGAGAAAGAAGATAATATTTTCCTGAATATGAATGAGTTTTTCATTCAGAATTGTTTTTATAATGGGAAATACTGTGCCTTTCCATTACCCAACTTGTATTTTTTTGTGGTGGGGGATGATAGTTAAGTAAATGTGAGGGTGTGTGGTGGTGATTAACTACACTGTTAACTAAATGTGCTAATGGCCAAGTAGGCTCTTAAAGGGTCATTAGTGTTCCAACTGAAATGTTTTGGTTGCATTTTTAACAACTCATAAATTACATTAATTAACAAAAAAATAACACACCAAGAAGGAGTTGCTGGAATTCAATGAAACGTTATAAGTGTGAATGTAATGAAAATATAGAAAACTGTACAATTGAAAGGGGGCTCTAGTACTCTGTCACCACCTTTAGCTTGGATACATGAGATACAGTTGGAAATGGAAGAATACAGGTTCTGGTATGCTATGACACATTTGCCCACAGTTGTTGCAGTTGGGCCTTTAGATCGAGCACATTTGTAGGTTGCTGACACTGTCGTAATGCTCGATTACCGATAAAAGTGGTGACCGGGTAAACCAAGGAGTCTGGCAAAGACATTTTTGGGAAACTCTTGCTGTGTGTGGATTGAAAAATGCCTGTTTTCACATGTGACTAATGTCACTAATGAGACTGCACATATTGCTGATCTGTTAGTGCCCCTCGTATCTCTGCAAGGGGTGACCAACTGTCATATGCTATGGCCCCCAGAGCACTCCCAGCAGTTGGGGGAAGTGTTTCTCTCCACAATAAAAGGCTTACCATATGCACTCCATACTTAAACCGGACCATCATCAGACCCCAAACAAAATGTGGATTCATTGCTAACAGATGATATGATTCCAAGTTTCTCATTCACGACAATAATGCAAAGAAAAGCTGGCAGTCAATTTGTGTACGTGTAATGGGCACTGTGACACCAAATTTCCTTCTCCTATACCCATGGAAATGGTTTTGGCAAAAACAGGAGTGTGTAATGAAGGTCCCACCTGTGTCTGCATGGTGAAAATGAAACTGTGGGAGCTGCTCGTGTTTTTCAGCAGATCAAACACTCCTTTCTAATGATGATCTGTCTTGACCACCCAAACTCTGCTCATTGTGTTTATGTGCCCTCATGTAACAACAGCTCCCAACACCTCCTAATAGGTGGGTCAGAACAGCCTAGATCAGGGGTGTCAAACTCATTTTCACCGGGGGCCACTTCAGCCTCACAGGGTACCTTGAAGGGCCAAGATTATTTTACACATGTATAAAAGTAACTTCTCCTTAACAGTTAAGCGAGCTATTAAGGAGTAGTTACATTTGTACATTACTACTGTTACAATCAGCCCTTTGAGGGCAACCAGAAAGAACATAATGTATTATGCTCCATAGTGGCCCCTGCAATCGGTATTATGCTCCCTAGTGGCCCCTGTATTGGTATTATGCTCCCTAGTGGCCCCTGCAAACGGTATTATGCTCCATAGTGGCCCCTGCACACGGTATTATGCTCTATAGTGGCCCCTGCACACGGTATTATGCTCCATAGTTGCCCCTGCACACGGTATTATGCTCCATAGTGGCCCCTGCACACGGTATTATGCTCCATAGTGGCCCCTGCACACGGGATTATGCTCCATAGTGGCCCCTGCACACGGTATTATGCTTCATAGTGGCCCCTGCACATGGTATTATGTCCCGTAGTGACCCACCCATGAACTATTATTATACTCTGGGGTCTTTTCAGACCCCAGAATATAACGATCGGAGACCTAGGTGGTGACAAACATAAAACCAGTGTTACATACCTGGGCTCCGGTGCGCTCCCTGCTTTCGGCCTTCTTCAATGTCGCACAGACCGGTGTCGCGACATAATGACGTCGGCCTGGCTCACGTGACGCCTGGGACGTCACCAAAGAAGGCCGAAGCCTGCTGGGAGTAACATCGGATCGCTGGAGAGGTGAGTAACTCTGGTTTTTATGGTTATCACCTCCCCTGGGTCTCCGATTATACTCCGGGGTCTGAAAAGACCCCGGAGTATAATAATAGTAGTATTTGATGGGGTTCACCGGCCGCGGCGTCACTTACCATCCCTGCTCCTGCACACAGCCGCTTCTGCGTCCCATAGCAGAAGGGAAAGCGGGGACGGCCACGACCAGCAGCGGGGATCGATAAGTAAATAGGCCGTTACGTGCCGGCGATACTCCAGCAGGAAACAGCCTATATATATATATATATATATATATATATATATATATATAAACTTATCCTCACCTACCTCCGATGCCTTGATGCCTCCGCCGCCTCCTCTTCTTGTTCACGACGTCTGCGTGTCAGCGTAGGAGGCGTGATGACGTCATTGTATCGCCGCCTGCGCTGACATGCAGAGGTCTCGTAAACCAGCCCAGGACAGGTATTGCGCAGGTTTTTTTTTTTTTTTTTTTTTTTAAGCGGCCTGTCCTGGGTTGGTTTACATTAACTAGACAATAAAAAATGCTGCCCCCCATACAGTGACGGACAGTGCCGCGTGAGGCCGGGCCAGATAAGTGCCGGGCCGGATAACAGAAGGCAGCGGGCTGGATTCGGCCCGCAGGCCTTGTGTTTGACACCTGTGGCCTAGATGGTTGTCAATGCAGCAAAACGATTGTTTCTTTCTATCCAATGGTTTGTCCTCTCTCAAAGCTGGGCAAAATGTCAGCTGGGCAAAATGTCTTAGAGTGTGTCATAGAAGCATGTCTATCAGTCAACAATCTCTCACCAAGAGGTACACTACCCAAAAGAGAGCCTTTTTTATTTGGCAGCAGGGGAAGCACTTTCATGCCCTAGTGTATCAAGACCTAGTATCTAATGAGACCAAACCTGTAATCATGTATATGTTTCGCAGCAATCAGAAGATTTCTTCCGTCCTGTTTATATTTTTTCAACAGAAGATAAAGTCCTGCGTTAAAGAGGAAGACTTGGTGCCCACAATAAAGGGAGGTTATATTAGCTACCATAGGCACATTCAGTTCTGAGATATGTTAGACGAGCAATCAAGGGTATAGCTATAACGGGTGCAGAGGTAGCAACCTACCAGACCCTGAAGCCTAAAGAGGCCCAAAAGCCTCTCTACAACATAAGAGGACACCAGCATTATAGATAGCACATGGAAAGTGGGGGCCCCGTTACAGATGGAGCCCAGGAGTTTCTAGATACACCAACTGCAACTCCATTGAGACAAGGAGTAGACTGGACTCCCATTCACCAGACGCTTATCACATATCCTTTGGATAAACATTTGGTGGTGGTTGTGGGTGCTGCGGCAGTGTCTTTTAGGGCATATTCACATGCCCGAATTTCAGCCATAAACCTAGACCCGTGTATAGGCTGGATTTACCAGCCTGCACCTTATGACGGGAGAGGGACTCGTAGCTTTATAGCTATCTATGTTGCTAGGAGTTTCTGCCTCGCAGAGACAGGCAGTCCCGTACTGTAATTGGTATGGAACAGTATGTTGCTGGGAGGCAGGAACTCCTAGCAACATAGGATAGATAACTATACTAGGAGTCCCTCTCCCAGAATAAGGTGCAGGCTGGTAAATCAAGCCAACACACATACTGAGTTTCACGTGTGAATGTGCGCTTAGACTTGAATGGGACACTGCTGCAATACTTATAACCGCCAGTAATATAGCAGCTTAACTGTGCAGCGTTTGGCATGTAAACAATGCTGGAAAGCTGTACAACTGTGGTAACAGCTGATCTGCAAAGATCCAGATAGTGGGATCATTGTTGATCTAAAATGGATGGCATATCTTAAAGGGGTTTTCCGGACAAAAAAACTTTTTTTAAAAAAAAAAGGTATTTTAGTGCTATTAATGGGTTAATAAGTGCACCAAAATACCTTTAGCAGTGTTTTGAGTGATTTCTGAGTTTCTCTGGGAGCTCATGGCATCCTCTGCATTTGTTTACATGGGTAGCTTCCTGCTGTCTTAGGCCGGTTGCAGACGACCGTGCTGCAACCGGCCGGCCATGAACTAAAGGCACGGGCGGCACACGGGTTATGTCCCCCGTGTGCCGCCCGTACATGGGCCATGCTTTCACAGCTCCTTTCATTAAATGAATAGGAGCACACGGAAGCAAGGGCCGCAAAATAGGACAGGAATAGGACTGTTCTATATTTTGCGGCCTGGACTGTTGGCCCACACATGGGACCGAGAAATTCACAGTCGTGTGTATGAGCCCATAGAAAAGAATGGGTTAGTTTGCTATCCGTGAAATACATGGATAGCACACTGATCACAGTCACGGTCGTATGCAACTGGCCGTAGCCACAGATCCTCCTCTCACTCCCTACCCCTACCTTTCTGAGACCCTCTCCTTGTTTCCCTAGCTAGCCGACGGACTACTAGCCCTACCTACCTATTTAACTAACTCAACTTCCCCCCACCCCATCATACTTATCGGTCTTCTGTGTCCTGGAGAACAGTTTCTTATGTCCCGCCGGCTTCTTCTTCTGTGGACTTCTTGTGCATATGTGGTAGGCAGGATCTTTCAGCGTTTCACTTCTGCTAGCGATTGCGCAATAGAGCTGGAATCACTGGCTCTATTGCGCAGGCACTGGCAGAAATGAAGGAAGTGACGCTTCGTGCCCAGAAGACTGAAGACAGGTAACTATGATGGAGTTGGGGCAGGGGGGTATTGGTGACGGAAACAGAACGTCACTGGATTATCAGAAAGTGTGCCTGGGGTGGTCACATGGCCTTGCGATCTAGGTAATTAAGTAAATTAGAAGTTAGGCGGGGGGGAGGGGGTTTAGTTTAGGGTTTAATTTTTAGTTTATCCCGGACAACCCCTTTAAGGGTATTTTGTAAAGGTGGATAACCCCTTCCCGTCACTTCATTATGGTACCATTTAATATTCCATAAAATGTACTGGGGAGCTGGAAAAAAATTCAGAATTGGATGGAGTTGGAGAAAAACTGTGTTTTTGCCACGTTCCTATGGACTTCCTTTTTACGAAAAAAAGGCAAAATGGAATGTGCACCTGTATTCTATGGGTTGGTGCGATTCCAGGGATACTAAATCTATATAGTTTTTTTATTTTTTTTTTTTTCCGTTCGCCGTATGCCAAACATATTTTTGTATGTTTGTAGACCGGGCATTTTCGGATGCGGCGAATGTATACTTTGTTTATGTTTGGTTTTTTAAGGGAAAGAGGGGTAATTTGAGATATATATATATATATATATATATATATATATATATATATATATATATACACATATATTGTGGGGGAGGTAGCTTGGTAGCAGCAAAGGTGCGGACCCAACCAATCAGAGACAGGGACACAAAGCTCTGCTGGAGCAGGTTTATTTAAAAAAAAACAGCAAAAATAAATAAACCTTCACTTCAGGTACAAAATAAAATGCAGCCTTTATTTCAGGCAAAAAGGAAGTAAAACAAAGCCCTGCTCGTCCAAGCACTAACTAAACATAAAAAAACTAACTATACGTGTGGCTGACCATCAACCACACAAACAAAATACAGTAGCACAGTACCAGAATTCTCAGTGGATCAGGACAGACCCAGGCGCCTCCTCTCACTCCCCAGGATTTGTCCTGAAGTGCAGGCTCTGAGGCCTTTTATGGCTCAGTAATGAGCCTTAGGACCTACACCTGGGGCTGAGGCCTACTCAAGACCCGCCTACATACGTCAGAAATCTGGGGCTAATATAGCGGGACTCCAGCACTCTGCCTGTCACCTTCTCACAATATATATATATATATATATATATATATATATATATATATTTAATATTTTTAAACCCTTTATAAAAGTAACCTAGGTGCTTGAACCAGCATTCTTTTGATAGTGTGTTCCATAGACTGCAATACAGCTGTATTGCAGTCTATGGAAGTTTCACTACATAGCTATTGAGACAGGCCATATAGCTATGTTCTTATGACAGACCTGGAAGCCTTCATAAGGCTTCCGGTTGTCATAGGAATATGACAGATCCCATCATCTCACTATGTGGTACGTTACTACCTAATATCATATTTTGTCAATTAATGGAAGTATACTTGTTGTATTAACCTATGTATTCACACAGTGATCTCTATAGCTAACCTGCAGTGCTTTACATTTTCTGCATAGTGGATGGAATTTCAACAAATTGAAATTGAAGCAACAAAGTGACTTGCGCTGTAGGTTTCAAACCCACAGCATGTCAATTATTACCCCACAGCATGTCAGTTATTACCTGCAGAATTCAGCCTTTTCAGTGGAAAAAATGAAAACGACATGGCATTTTTGCATACCCTAAATTTGTGGAGAAATCCATATGAAACTTAAATTTGAAAAAGTATTACATTAAAAAAGACAGTAGACAAATGTACAATATAAAATTAAGACACTAGAACATTGACTATATGTCTTGCTTCAAATAATGCTGATAATTAACAGCTTTAGACGGCTGGAATTTTCAAGTCCTTGAAAGCAATGAACATGCTCATGAGCACCACAGGACCCAGCTAAGAAAAGTGAAGTACCATGCATGCTTGGGCATCTGGGCACTTCAGGGAAACAATGTCCACTGAATCAACTGGGAACAAACATGGCATCTCTGCAGTCACTTAGCAGCAATAGATCATGAGTAGAATATAGAAAAAGCATTGTATGTTGTTACAACCATAAAAGTGTATCAAATAAAAGATGTATTAATAATGATTCAATGACACTGAAATACTATAAATTAGGGTTGGGCGATTAATCGGGCATTTTACCTTGATTACAATTAATGGCGATTATATAGGTCATGCCCCTTTTTCAATATACGTATATGTTCACTCATTGGTTTTGTTCGGACCAAACACAGCCAAACTGGAACTGAACTGCTATTATGTAGTATAATGAGCAGAGGCCCAGGGTATGTGATCAAATATTAAAAAAAACAGCGTTGCTCACCTCTCCTGGACTCTGATGTGACTCCCTGTCTTCGACACTGCTGACTGACGTCACATGGCTTGTGACACATAAACGCAAGTATCATGACACTGCATGACCCATGTGACCGCTGAGGCCCAATCACAGGCCTTGCGGTCCCTGATGTCAGTCAGAAGCGCCGAAGACAGAAGGGAGATGCGTCGGAGCCCAGAAGTAACACAGTTTTTTATATTTGATCATCTCCACTGGGTCTTTGCCTGGGACCTAAATAATCAGCATTAATCATAATTGAGGTAAAATGCCTGTTAAATCGCAATTTTGATTTAGGTTATAATCACCCAACTCTAACTTATAATATTTCATTAATATTTAATATTTCATGTCATTGAATCATTATCAGTACATCTTTTATTTGATACACTTTTCTGGTCAATGGTTAAAATAGCAGTTGCAATTCGGACGTGTTAGGTCCAAACCAAACTGCAGGTAGAACCTCACAAATATTGTCATAACCAAGCTGAAATAACAGACATGAATAAAATCACATCGGTTATCGTGGTTAATGTTCGATTTTGGTTATATTTCGATAAATCACTCAGCCCTACTGTAAGTTGAGAGATACTATTACATAAGATATTGCAGACTAATTCTGTACATGGTGGAATAAGACGTCAACAATATGATTTATAAAGAGCTATTTGCCAAGTAGCAATCTAATCCTAACTGGGACACTATTATTAGAACTATAGTGTGCACACATACTGGACACTGTGTGGGCCCCAAGGTAAGGTTTATTAATTTATCTTTACATCTGGATTCTAGACCATTACTTATTTTTTCAGTGGTTTTTAGGCTAGTATTGCAGTTACACTTAGATTAGGCTCTAGGTAATTTTTTGAAATTTTAGTCATATATTCCAGCTGTAATTTTGTATATCAATGTATGATGCAGTATAGTAATTTGATCATTTGGAACCTTCATTAGTATATCTATTTGGTGTTTATAATAAAATGTTTATTACTAAGGTATGCAAATAAATTAATTAGTTTTATACAATGGCTTTAATTAGTCATCAATAATTGAACATGTCCATAATTATCACAATGATGTAAATAGGAGTTACAGAAACAGCGTAGCATAACAAGCTGCACTGTTTGTGTAACTTGGAAGTTATGGAAGGATCGTAACTTGTTGTGTTACACTATTTGCGTAACGTCAATTTACCCCTATAGGACTTACAGAAAGAGCATAGAACAGTCACATTCAGCTCTTTCTGTAACCACCAACCACATCAGATAAGCAAGTATTCTCATTTCATGAAAGGCTAAGATGAAAATACTCCAATAAGTGGTTAATCGTTGATTATATTAATCTGTTTTCCCTTAGTCCTAACAGCAGCAGAATATGGGGTATTTCTGCCGTGTGTGCTGGTAGAAATTTTTAATTTACATAATTAATTAAACATTACCCACCCTATAACAGGACAAAGGAGACCTCCCCCCACTGTGTTAATTATAAAGAAGAACAAAAAAATATTTTAGGGGGAAGCTTGTTGATTATATTAACAATATAATCAACACAAAAGCAAGAAAAAGGAGCAGCGGTGTAGAGTATTATACTATTGGATACAACAAAACACCAATTGCAGCAGAAAATAATTATAAGTAGAAAGCACTGTTGCAAATACTGATAAAACTTTACATTTAATGCTAAATATTAAAAAGATCCTAAAAGAATCAATCAAACATCAAGAAATGTCACTCAATGGAGTCCAATATTGTTACAAACACATATGAAAACACCACCATGTACAAATGGTATATATCATGGCAGCCAATTAAATAATGAACGATCTTACCAATATCCGAAGACGGGAGTAAACCAGCAGGTAGGGGTACATCACAGGAGGAATAATACCAGTCCCTATTCCTACCCCTAAGACTTTCCCTCACACCCAAATAAACTCCCGCCCTAACAAGGGCAGTACCAAGCTGTCCTTAAAGTAACCCTATGTATCCCTACGTGTTTCCTGGTACAGTGATGCACCAATCATCAGGGGACTTACTAGACTACTCATAAATACCAAAAAACACAAAAATAAATGCTGCCTACAGTGGTAAAGCAAAAGCAAATGAAACCCCACAATGGAGGAAAACCGCTGACTGACTCCATGTAGTGACGATGGTAGCCAAGTCCCAGCATATCAGGGCAACTTAAATAGTAATGGACCCCACCTATATACCAGGTGCGCCCAAACTCACATAATTGATGTTTGAAAATCGCGCTCCCATAGCGCACATTGATGACGTTATACGCAAATCCAAGTCATCCCGTTATACTAACGACGATAAATGTCATACTGCGCATGCGCGAAACAAAAATCTTGCGCATGCGCATATCTTCCCAGTCTCTGGCCGGTCATAATGCGCATGCGCGAGAATAACACACCGCGCATGCGCATATTCTTCGGATCTCCGGCCCATTAAATGTGCCAAAAACCGGCAGCGCAATGGGGCAATCAATGTACATAGATTACAGGGAAGGTCAAATCACCATTTACTAAACATCATAGTTTAAATGGACCTGTAAGCGTGCCACAGTAACCCAAACAGGTCCCGGTTACTAGGCAACCTTAATAACGCAATTATAAGACGGGAAAGAAACCAAGAGAGGCTCTGTCAGCCTACTATCCAGGTTAGACAGCCCCAAGACATTAAAGGCTCAATTATATCAGAAAAGATAACTCGGACCAAAGATGCACAATATGTTAAAAGGCAACAGGTTAAATGAAGACTAGAAAATGCTCCTGTAATCAAAAATGACCCCGAAGTATATATACTTAATGCTGTCAACATCAACACTTTCAGAAAAAATTTTTTTTTACACACTATGACATATTTTATATTAAGTGACGAGAGAGAGGAAGAAAAGAAAAGGGAAAGATATGCGCATGCGCGAGATTTTTGTTTTGCGCATGCGCAGTATGACATTTATCGTCGTTAGTATAACGGGATGACGTGGATTTACGTATAACGTCATCAATGTGCGCTATGGGAGCGCGATTTTCAAACATCAATTATGTGAGTTTGGGCGCACCTGGTATATAGGTGGAGTCCATTACTATTTAAGTTGCCCTGATATGCTGGGACTTTGCTACCATCGTCACTACATGGAGTCAGTCAGCGGTTTTCCTCCATTGTGGGGTTTCATTTGCTTTTGCTTTACCACTGTAGGCAGCATTTATTTTTGTGTACTAACCAAGTATTTTGGTATTTATGAGTAGTCTAGTAAGTCCCCTGATGATTGGTGCATCACTGTACCAGGAAACATGTAGGGATACATAGGGTTACTTTAAGGACAGCTTGGTACTGCCCTTGTTAGGGCGGGAGTTTATTTGGGTGTGAGGGAAAGTCTTAGGGGGAGGAATAGGGACTGGTTTTATTCCTCCTGTGATGTACCCCCACCTGCTGGTTTACTCCCGTCTTCGGATATTGGTAAGATCGTTCATTATTTAATTGGCTGCCATGATATATACCATTTGTACATGGTGGTGTTTTCATATGTGTTTGTAACAATATTGGACTCCATTGAGTGACATTTCTTGATGTTTGATTGATTCTTTTAGGATCTTTTTAATATTTAGCATTAAATGTAAAGTTTTATCAGAATTTGCAACAGTGCTTTCTACTAACAATATAATCAACGATTCCCTTACATCCTACCCGCAGCACAATATGGAGATGTAGCAAGCAGACCCCAGGGAGGATCCTCTCACATGACTGAGCTTAAAACAAAACTCCCGAAGGCTGTGGCCTCAGAGCTACGTAAATCCAGTCTATAATGCCTCACAAAAGTTAGCTGAGAGCTCCAAGAGGCAGCTGCGCAAATCTGGTCTAGAGGAACAGAGCAACTTTCTGCCCAAGAGGCAGAAACGGCCCTTGTTGAATGAGCCGTGACAAACTCAGGGGGAATTAACCCCTGAGGGGAAAAAGAAAGACTTATGGCTTCCTTTATCCATCTAGATAAGGAAGCCTTAGAGGCCTTGAGCCCTTTGTTTCTGCCAAAAATATTCACTAGAAGGTTTTTCAGATCTTCTGAAAGACAGTGTGCGCTGAAGATAAATGCATAGACACCTCACCAAATCCAGTGAATGGAGCTTTAACTCTTCCTCCGAAGAGGGAGATGGGAAAATCACAGGAAAAGATACTACCTGGTTAATATTAGCCTGGGAGGGCACTTTAGGGTTGAACCCAGGGAGAAATCTTAACTGGATTCTGTCCTAATAGAAAGAAATATAAGGCTCTTCTGCTGAGAAGGCCTGCAGTTCTCCCAGTAAAAAGTCTTATAAGCGAGGAACTTAAGATCACCCCCCAAAAAAAAAAAAGGGGGGGCGGAAAGTAAAGTAAGTAGAGTAGAAATGTCCCACTGAAGAATGAGAGCTGTAACTGATGGTCTTAATCTCATGGCCCCTTTCAGGAACCTACTGATTAGGTTATCCTGTGACAAGCGCCTATCTAGGCAGGCAGTAAGGGCTGTTGCCTACACCTTCATGGTGGCAGCGCTAAGACCTTTATCTAGACCGCTCTGAAGAAAATTAAGTAAAACTCCAGTAGAGGGAATAGCACTGTTTGCTCCTTGTTTGGAGCACAAATCCTTGAAGATGTTTCCTATTCTGACGTAACTCCTGTTAGGAAGAAAAGGGTGAGTAAAGAAGGGAAACTAAGGGACGACAAACCACCTGTCGTGCCACACAGGACACAAAAAAAAAAAAAAAAAAAAATAACAGTGGGGGGAGGTCTCCTTTGTCCTCTTATAGGGTGGGTAATGTTTAATTAGTTATGTAAATGTAAAAATCTGCCTGTCCTACCAGCACACAGGGGCAGAAATACCCCATATTGTGCTGCTGATAGGATATAAGGGAAACGACGGTCTTCTCTCCCAATTGAACTGCCGTTAATTTCGTCACCGATATCTCCCCACTGTCAGAAGGATGTTCCTCACAGCCTAGCGTCATCGCTGGGCTGTGAGGAATGCCACTACCTCCGGCAGTACTTGTGCATAGACTTATACTGGGAGGGGGGGTTCCTCACAGCTCAGCGTCATCGGAGGGCAGTAAGGAACGACGCCCCCTCTGACAGTACAGGGCTATGTTAGAGTACTGTCGGGTACACACACACACACACACGTTATAGCCCAGCGATGACGCTGAGCTATGAGGAATGCCCTTCTGACAGTGGGGAGATATTGGTGATGAAATTAACGGCACCGATATCTCCAGCCCCGGGGCACATAATGGGAAAGCAGAAATGAGCACACTGTTGGCTTTCTAACGGTATATAAAACCACATATGCATGAGGACATGAAAGGTCCTCTTTAGCCCAATCTCATTATCAATGATAAAGAGCCTAGCTGCTGAGTTTTCGAACTTCTGTTTTTGACTGGGTTTACACTTTTTTCTGAAGAACTGCATGCAGTTTATAATTGAAGTAACGCCTAACACATGTTAATATGCATTTTACCTGTATGCTAACAGCCAGCACACCAGAGGGTTTTATTTTAATAGCAAATACCATATAGGTGAAATGCATAATAACGTGCAGTTCTTCAGCAAAAAAGTGCCATATAAACCCAGCCTCAAAATGCAAAAACCAATAATGGTGTTTGGTGTTTTTGGGTTATTGTCATCAGTTACAGTTACATTAATTGAGGTATGGTGGAACCAGGTAGCGATTTAGGGACGTGTGCTATGTCATAACTCAGTGCTTTCTTTCAACAAACATCTTGGGGGCTATGAGAAGATATTGGCCAGATCAGATATAACTTCAAGAAGGTTAATGACCACATGAGAGACGTGGAGGATAGAGTAAGTGCAGTGGAACATCACAAAACAACTTCCTGCCCATGCAGAGAGATCTCAAGAAATAGATACACAATGTGGCCCGAATAATTATTAAACCTGATGATTTAGAAAACTGACTTTGCAGGAATAATATCCAGCTCATAGGCGTTACTGAAAATATTGAAGGCTCTAAACCAGCTGAGTTTTATGGGGGTTTTTTTGAAACGTGGCCCCTATGTAAATTTGGCAACAGGGCCCTGTCACCGCTATTTGCCATAGAATTAGCTCATTAAAATGCCATCTCACTCGTGTCCACCATGAGCCTCCTTAGGGCCGGTCCTTATATGTTTACTGCATTAGAGACAGCATTCTGTGAGTGGATCATGATAAGGAATATCTTACCATTGATGGAAATTTTATAGCTGTATTCTTGGATTTTTCAGCAGAGCAGCAAAAGTGCAGTAATGAATCCTCTGTCCTGAACTGACCTTCCTATTAGTGCCCTCCACAGTGGGTTTAATAGACGATCTGCTGAGAAGCATCTCAGATCACTCCCCTATAAGGGTACAGACAATATTAGGCTTGATAGGGAGATCTAAGAGGGAGTCTTTGAAAGCTGAAGCCATTCTGGTTGCAATTGGTAGATGTGGGCTGTCACACCATTAAAGCTATCAAGAATTTTGTCACCATAATGTGGGCTCGGCCTCTTTGGAAATAGTATGGGATAGCCTAAAGGCTTTCCTTCTGAGCCACTTTCTTCTTAAAATTAGTGCACCTAAAACTAAAAGTTACCAGCTTACAGATACTCTGTGCAGTGTGGTGGATACAGAGGGTACGTCTATTACTAACCCATCCCCTGTAATTGGTACAGCACAGTATGTCACTGGAAGGCAGGGGCTCCTAGCATCATAGATAACAATAATGTTAATCAGTCTGGTAAATCTGACACACACATGGACTGTGTTTCACGGGTGAAACTCAGTCGTGTGAATGCGGGGGTAAAGCCCAGGGTAAGTGCACGTTGCAATACTGAGAGGAGGCAAATATGGGTACTGTGGGTATCTTGGAGATTTTTCATAATTACCATCAATGTGTTTGTCTTGTCTAGCCTGGAGCAGAGCTGGATGCCTAATCTTGACTAGTGGCATAAGAAGCCTCCTGGAATGGCCCCTGTTCCTGGAGGAGCTAGGGCAGACTGTCCATTTTTCCTAATGAGAGTGCCCCTGGATTGGATGGCTTTCCTGGCAAGTTCTTTAACCCCTTAAGGACGCAGGTTTGTTTGTACATTAATGCTCGGCGACTTTTACATATTTTCCTTCCCGTCTTCCAAAATTCATAACTTTTTGATTTTTCTGCTGACAAATACTATTAACTATGTGAGGGCTTATTCTTAGCGTGACAAGCTGTACTTTCATTTGGCACCATTTTGGGGTACATATGTTTTTATCAATTTTTTGGGGGGGGGCTATGTTAAAAAAAAATTCTATCATTTTTGCATTTTGTTTTGACGGCGCTCACTCTGAATTAAAAAATGACAACGCAATTTTTTCCAGCGGATTATTTCGATTGCGACGATACCATATTTATATTGGTTTTATGTTTTACCGCTTTTACAAATAAGACGTCACTTTTTGAAAATGAACAATTTTCCTGAGATCACCATATTCTGATGCCTATAACTTTTTTGCTATTTTGTTGATGGAGATATGTTAGGGCTCTTTATTTGCAGGTAAAGTTGTACTTTTTGATACCAATGTTTGGTGTGTATGAGTTTTTGGGGAAAGCGAAGTGACCAAAATATGTTAATTTGCACATTGTGATACAGTATATATATTTGTTTTTACAGTGTTCACCATACGGGATAAATAACGCTATTTTTGGATTATACGCACATGAGGATAACATGTTTTTGAACTTATGTGTTTATTTATTATTTATTTTAAACTTTTTTAATTTTTTTTTTTCTTTTACATGTCCCACAAGGGGACTTTAACCTGGGATCTCAGATCCCCAGTGCAATGTACTGCAATGCATAGTATTGCAGACCATCACATATTGGCTCCCTATGGGAACTGTGCATAAGCAGTCAGGAGGTCCAAGGGCAGCAATCTTGCCCCCATACCAGATGGATGCCATGATTACTATTGACCATGGCATCCAGGGGGTTAATTCGCTGGAGTCAGAGTATCTTCTGAATCTGCAGCTGGTCCCGGACCTCTGCTGTGTAATGCGTACTATTACGGTGCTGAGCGTTAACTATAAGCTCAGCGTGACATAATAGTATGGCGCAGAGCGGGAAGGGGTAAACTCACATTGAGAGCAGTTACTGACCCAACTGTTCTTTTCTAGGAGGTAGGACATATGAGTCTACTGCCTTCATCTATGCAGGAGGTGATTGTAGTGGTTATTCTTAAGGCTGAGGCCCCATGCTGTGGAAAAGCAGATTTTGCTGACGTTTTTTGAGCCAAAGTCAAGAATGGATACAAAAAGAATGGGAAATATCTAGGAAGTTCTTATACTTCTCCCTTCTGCTCAATCCACTCCTGGCTCAGAAAAAGGCAGCAAAATCTGAAACAAAAAAAACTGTGTTTCCGCAACGTGGGGCCTTAGCCTAAACCAGGAAAGAACATAAGTGATCCCAATGCTTACCATCCCATTTCTTGTTGAGGCCCTAGCTGGCAGGCTTATGTCGGTTATTACTGATGTAATCCATGAAGACCAATCTTTATGTCAGACAGGTTGACGTCCATAAACTTTAGTTTATGGAAGGTGAGAGGGTCCCTGGGATGTGCTGCTGTCCTCTCGACATCACAAAACTTTTCGACAGCATCAAGTGGGAGTACATATTGGCAGTTATGTGCAGACTGGCCTTTGGTCCTCCATTTATAGCGTGGGTGCAGTGGTTACATACCCAACCAAGGGACAGGTTGAGGGCTAATGGTGGATTTCCTGCTCTATTTGCATTAGGGAGGGGGACTCAGCAGGGCTTCCCCCTTTGCCATGTTTGATTAGAACTTCAGTGTTGCTGGCCTTGGGGCTGAAACATTATCCCCCAGTTAGGCTAAGTTCACACGTCCCCTTGTTTACAGCCCCTAGCAGTCATGGTCAGCTGTGCACACATGTTGCACAATGTTTGATAATAAGTGTAGGTTCACATCTGTGCTCAATGATTGCATTCCCCATTTCGCTTTAAAAATTTTTGGGGCGGACCCTTTTATAGTCTATGGGGTACTCGGGTTTCCGCAGATAACCGCTTTTTAAGCAGATTGGGTTTCTGTTTTTCGGGTCCACAAGCGGACCTGAAGAACGGAAACCAGGCGCAAGTTTGAACCTAGTGTAACAGGTTTGTCAGAAGAGGTTAGTCCATTTTCTAGGTCATTCCATTAATGAAGTGAAATTGCGACAACTTTTGCCCACATCCATTCACTTTTCAAAAGTGGAGTGAGTGGTGTAAAAATGCACTCTCTTGTGCATGTAAGACTTTTGTGACTTATTTAGCTACTTTGTGATTTATTTTTATTTTTTTTAACACAAAAATTCTTGGGTGCAGGGCTTGGTAACACACACTTATTGCAAACTTATCAAAGTTCACACTTTAATTAGGTTTTCGTGCACTACACGCTACAGAAACGGCCCTCACAAAAGGTTATTCAACTATCTCTTGACGGCTGAATCTAAAGGGAACTATTCACTACTTATTCTTCTGGATCTCTCAGCAGCATTTGACACTATAGACCACCAACTCCTCCTCACTATGCTCCATTCTATTGGCCTCAGGGATACCGCTCTCTCGGTTTTCTTCCTATCTCTCTGACCGCTCTTTTAGTGTATCATTCACTGGTGCAATCTCTTCTCCTCTGCCCCTTACGGTTGGGGTACCTCAAGGCTCGGTCCTAGGTCCCCTCCTCTTTTCTCTGTATACAGCCCCAGTTGGACAAACCATTCACAAATGTGGCTTCCAGTACCATCTTTATGCAGAGGATACCCAACTATATACCTCATCCCGTGACATCACCCCTGCACTACTACAGAACACCAGTGACTGTCTCTCTGCTGTCTCTAACATCATGTCTTCTCTTTATCTGAAATTGGATCTTTCAAAAACTGAACTTCTTTTGTTCCCTCCATCTACAGTCATGGCCAAAAGTTTTGAGAATGACACACATATTATATTTTCACATGATCTGCTGCCCTCTGGTTTTTATGTGTGTTTGTCAGATGTTTTTATCACATACAGAAATATAATTGCATTCATATTATGTGTAACAGAAGCTTATATTGACAGTTAGAATGAGTTAATGCAGCAAGTCAATATTTGCAGTGTTGACCCTTCTTCTTCAGGTCCTCTGCAATTCTCCCTGGCATGCTCTCAATCAACTTCTGGACCAAATCCTGACTGATAGCAGTCCATTCTTGCAGAATCAATGCTTTAATTTTGTCTGAATTTGTTGGTTTTTGTTTGTCCACCCGTCTCTTGATGATTGACCACAAGTTCTCAATGGGATTAAGATCTGGGGAGTTTCCAGGCCATGGACCCAAAATCTCTATGTTTTGTTCCCTGAGCCATTTAGTTATCACCTTTGCTTTATGGCAAGGTGCTCCATCATGCTGGAAAAGGCATTGTTGAGCGCCAAACTGCTCTTGGACGGTTGGGAGAAGTTGCTCTTGGAGGACATAATGGTACCATTCTTTATTCATGGCTGTGTTTTTAGGCAAGACTGTGAGAGAGCCGATTCCCTTGGCTGAGAAGCAACCCCACACATGAATGGTTTCAGGATGCTTTACAGTTGGCATGAGACAAGACTGGTGGTAGCGCTCACCTCTTCTTCTCCGAATAAGCTGTTTTCCAGATGTTCCAAACAATCGAAAAGGGGATTCATCAGAGAAAATGACTTTACCCCAGTCCTCAGCAGTCCACTCCCTGTACCTTTTGCAGAATATCAGTCTGTCCCTGATGTTTTTTCTGGAGAGAAGTGGCTTCTTTGCTGCCCTCCTTGAGACCAGGCCTTGCTCCAAGAGTCTCCGCCTCACAGTGCGTGCAGATGCACTCACACCTGCCTGCTGCCATTCCTCAGCAAGCTCTGCACTGCTGGTAGCCCGATCCCGCAGCTGAAACACTTTTAAGAGACGGTCCTGCCGCTTGCTGGTCTTTCTTGGGCGCCCTGGAGCCTTTTTGGCACCAATGGAACCTCTCTCCTTGAAGTTCTTGATGATGCGATAGATTGTTGACTGAGGTGCAATCTTTCTAGCTGCAATACTCTTCCCAGTTAGGCCATTTTTGTGCAGTGCAATGATGACTGCACGTGTTTCTTTAGAGATAACCATGGTTAACAGAAGAGAAACAATGATGGCAAGCACCAGCCTCCTTTTAAAGTGTCCAGTGGTGTCATTCTTACTTAATCATGACAGATTGATCTCCAGCCCTGTCCTCATCAACACCCACACCTGTGTTAATGGAGCAATCACTGAAACGATGTTAGGTGGTCCTTTTAAGGCAGGGCTGCAATGATGTTGAAATGTGTTTTGGGGGATAAAGTTCATTTTCTAGGCAAATATTGACTTTGCAAGTAATTGCTGTTAAGCTGATCACTCTTTATAACATTCTGGAGTATATGCAAATTGCCATTAGAAAAACTGAAGCAGTAGACTTTGTAAAAATTAATATTTGTATCATTCTCAAAACTTTTGGCCATGACTGTACTATCCGACCTAACCCTGATATCTCCATTTCTGTCTGTGGCCTTACTATTACACCGAAGTGGCATGCCCGCTGTCTGGGGATTGTATTTGATTCAGATCTCAACTTTATCCCACATATTCAGACACCTGCACGCTCTTGCCACCGACACCTTAAAAACACCTCTAGAATTCGCCCTTTTCTCACCATGGAAACATCAAAAACCCTCATTGTCGCTCTGATTCTCTCTCGTATTCACTATTGCAATTCTCTTCTAATTGGGCTTCCTCTTACTAAACCCTCCCCTCTACAATCTGTCCTGAATGCAGCCGCCAGACTCATCTTTCTGTCACACCGATACACAGACGCATCTTCCTTGTGTCAGTCGCTGTATTGGTTGCCCATCCATCACAGAATACAATATAAAATTATCACACTGACCCACAAATCCATCCATAGTGCTGCGCCCCCCTATATCTCCTCTCTCATCACTGTCTACCGCCCTAACCATCCTCTCTGTTCTGCCAATGACCTTAGACTTGCATTCTCTGTCATCTGAACATCCCACTCCCGTCTCCAAGACTTTTCTCGAGCTGCACCGGGTGCTCTGCAATGCTTTACCCTGGACAATCTTATTAATCCCCAACTACAGCAGCTTCAAAACTGCCCTAAAATCACATCTGTATGGTCAGGCTTATCACAGTGTAGAGTGCGGAGGTGCAGAACAACAACACCTTTTATTCTTCCTCCTCTGTTCCTCAGATCCTGTCCTCTCCATCTAGAAGTTACACTGCACTCCTTGCACTTAGTATCTGTTTATTCACAGATACCGGCTGGTGACGGGTTCCTACAGATTCAGTTACACAACCTTTTCTATTAAAAGATGGATGGACCATGGTAGCAAACAAGCCCTCTGACCTCTTGTGTCCCGCTATGTCCTCATAGAATGTAAGCTCTTGCGAGCAGGGCCCTCACTCCTATTGTTTGATATGTTTAATTCTTTGTCACATTGTAATGTCTCATGTGTCTTCTGATTTGTAAAGTGCTATGGAATATGTTGGCGCTATATAAATATTATTATTTAGTATGCTGCCATAGTACATGGTGAAAGTAAATGGGGTCAAGTTCTGTATTGCAGATTGCTGCGACAATATTGAAAACAATGGGAGGCAGATTTGAGGACTTTTTTTTTTTTTTTTTAATTTATTATAATTAAGTATAAGCAGCATATACAGATACAGCAGATTTAACCGAAGTTTTGCAATTGGTTAAACTGCTACAGTGTGATATCTTATCACAGAAGACAACAATCAAAAGTCAATGAAAAAATATTTTTTTTCTGTTGTGATAAGTGTAACCAACTGCAGAAGTTGGGGTTAACTCTGCTGCATCTGTAAGTACTGTTGAACTTGTATTTTTAGGCCATGCTGAAAGACATTGCTTTGATCAGAATTTAGCCAGAGTAAAATAGAGCACCCAATATTAGGCAGGGTTCACACTACCGTTGGAGTCCGTTATGAAGGTGTCTGTTAAAAAAAACAAAAACCGGACACCTATCATAACGGACACTAACTGATGTTAGTGTCCGTTTTTTTTAACTGATCCAATTAATGGTTCAGTTAAAAAAAAAGGACACATTAGCATCAGTTAGTATGCGTTTTTTAACACTGTCCTTTTTTTTTTTTTTTTTGTTTCTCCTTTCTGAGCATGAGCAGGAAAAAAACGGACATAAAATAACGGACAATAACTGACTGCTATCAGTTACTGTCCGTTACCCATAGACTTCAATGTTAAAATAATAACGGACACTTGCGGTCCGTCAAGAATCCGTTTTTTCTCAAACGGACAAAAAGTCCTGCATGTAGGATTTTTTGTTCGCCAAAAAAAAAAAAAAAACGGACTTCTGATGGATTTGGTGTAAATGGACAACTTAAAAACCCTTTGAAATGAATGGAAATTTTAACGGATTTCTGACGGTTCAGCCAGTGTCCGATGCTAAAATCTTGTAACGGACAATAGCAACGGACACTACTGACGGTCACCAATGGTAGTGTGAACGCCCCCTTAAAGCCCCGCTCTGACTTTTTTCCACTCATTATATACCCATTACTCCAATGTATTATATAGATCTACAATTCACCCAGTATTATCTTATTTAGTCATTCCTTTTTATCCAAATCCTTCTCTTAAGCAAGATCATAGGACTCTGACCTAATAAAATATACAGAACTAAAAAGTCAGTTTTGTGACCTCCTATTTGATGAACTGTATCGAGAGAGTGTGTGGGAGTGACAGAAACTCCTATCACTAACTACTGAAGAGCAGACAGTTCTTGTCACACAGCTCTAATGAAGGGGCTCACAGCTCAGCCTCCTTAACTATATACTTACAGTCTCTAAGGTTATTTGGGAGAATATAGATAATGCTAACTACATTGCCCCCCAGAAGGAAGATATAATACAGTCTTTAGATACCTTTGTGACGGTGTGCTGATGCATTATGAGATTGATAGAACAAAGACAATGAAATATCAAAAGGCAAGATGGTATTTGATCCAGAGCCAAAGAGAAGCTGGATTGTAGGGATATGAGAGCAGCATACATGTAAGAAGCCTGCAGTGTGACAGACAAGGGGTACAGGGATGGAAAACTTTTTGTTGAAGTGCTTCTTTAAGTGAGGAGCATTTACTCTAGGCCCCAGCTTTTATATTACGAGTTGTAATACAGTAACAACAGCTCAGTCAAGTAAAATTTTATTTTTTTTCAATATTTGCATTTTTCATATTTCTGGCACCCAGATAGTAGATCATATAATAAATTGATCCACAATAGGGTACATGTCTGTTTAGAACAAAACAAAAAGATAAGCAATATCACAGGATAGAAAGTAAATACAATAAATATTTGCCAACTTCAAAAAACAATGAAAATTTGATTTTCCCTTTCCACACCACTGGTATGGGCAAAGGGCAAGAATTTTGGTCTGCCAAGTTTAGAACCACCTGTTACATAACATTACAGAACCCCAGTTTAAAGGCCAAAAACATATTGAATGGAAAATTGAACTTCCATGCAAACTCCAATCCAATTCCAATATCCATCCAACGTATGCGCTCCATTTACTCTCAATGAACACTTAGAATGCCAAACCTTTGAAAATACTTTTGTGGCAAATATCTGACTTGTACAGAAATTCACATTGAGACAAAACACAAATAATTGGATTCCATGGAGATGTATGAATTTCATTCTTACAGTAGTTACTGTGAGTGTTCAAGTTTTGTTAACCGTAGCCACCATACCATTCCCCTAATTTAGAGTTAGAAAAAAAAAAAGGGGGGGAAAAACAAAAAAGCCATCAGCATACTAAGCCACTGATTTCCATCTCCCGCACAGACACCAGCAAATTCCAGCAGGTTTGGTTCAAGATGCAGTAGTCAAGTAACACTTTTCTTGCAGAGCACTTGTCAGCATGTAAATATGCTGTAGGAAATTATTACGCTCCAAATAAAGCCTCAATCCTTGTCTCTCCATGGTACAGCTGCAAGGAACATGTATTGGTATATGTGTATACAAGATTCCATTTTCACTGGGCACTTTAGTGAGGTCGGCTGCTGCTGGACTCTGAGGAATGCCTACTCCGATGGCTGCTGTAACCGTTCGTATAACCATTGGTCTGTCGCTTTGATAAACCACCATTTAAAATATCCTGGATGTGCTGAACAATCAGGTTTATTGCAACTGTGAAAGAATAAATCAAGACGGTAAAGAGTGCTCACATCATTAATAAAAATGAAGTGATAAAATACAGATCTACCTCGACGACCTTGCCTGGACATGCATTACATGGTTACCTAGATATGGTTTCTTCCAGCAATAACTGTGGACCCCAGGAGTCTCACTTCCAACAGCTAATAGCTGGTTACGTTACTGATTCCTTTCTACTGTAGAGAATTTGATTTTTCCTTCCTTTCCATCTTCCATAGACAATTTTTTTTTTAAACTAGTACCACTTTTACTATTGTTTTTTTTTTTTTTCATATTTTAAAAATCTTTAACTTTACTTTCCTGTATTGTAGTGTTTTGTGCCATGATCAGCAATCCATTACAATATGTGGAGTTAAAATTACCAGCACCGGAATGAGTTCTGATGTTGGAAATTGCCAATGGGTGTCTGCTATATAATATATAGAAAGGGCTCAACTTCCCTACCCACTATTATGATGCATACAGCAGGAAGGAGTTAAGAGGTGTAAAGACCCAGATCAGCTTTCACTCTATACTTAAAGGGAACTTTGTCAGCATGAAAATGTTCTGCAATCTGCAAGCAGCATATTATAGAGAAGGAAGAACTGAGCAGATGGATATATTGAGAGAAAAGATTCAATATAATTTGTATTTCAGGTCAGGAGGGGTACTATTGTCTTCTCAAGGAAGCTGCCTCTGCAGGTCACCTTATTAAGTGTGCAGAGTGTACATTGCTCCAATGAGCTCAGTTGCATACTGACTAAAACAGTGATATTTCAGCAACAGAGGCACCAATTTACAATGGGAAACCACTGTTTGATTCACATGACCCTAACTTATCTCTGCGGGTTGATATTTTGGGTTCTGGGGACGAACTCCCTTGAATTCATTTATATCTTTCTTAAAAAAAAATAAAAAAAATAATAATATTATATATGACAGAAGTGGTGATAATTTGCTAAATAGACTATTTAGTGGTGAATTGCGCCACATTTATAGTTATGAAAAACGATCATGGTCTATAATTCAGCAAAAGCCAGACTTAACATTCCCACATCCTAAACTGACCTCTTGGCCTAGAATGAACAGCTACTTACCCAGGTTGTCAGCACCTCTGGGAATGATCACATCAGCATATTTCTTGGTCTACAAGACAATGAGAGGGAAACCACAGCGATTAAATAGCATTAAGAGCTCTTAAGCTAGCATTCCGTCTGTGTCTGCTTTCTTTTGGAAGCTCTGGTGAGGCAGACACAAAGTATACAGGACATTTACTAGGTAATCCACTTCCAATAATTCTGATAAAGCAGACATAATATGATTAAATATCGTGTTTACTTACAGGTAGGCAGAATTCTTCAAAGGCTGGCTTCACAAATTTTATGTACTGTGAAAGAACCTGCTCTAAATCCCGCCCTCGTTCATTGATGTCTCGCAGCACTGCAAAAAAGAAAAGAATCAGCGGACTGGCCTGTGCAGAAGTATAACAATATAGTATGAAATAACATTTTACATATAGAAATAAACAGTCATCCAAAGATCAAATAGATGCCAAGAATTAATAAAATGTTGTAAACAGCCAAGCTTAAACATGCACAGAAAATAGATTATTCATTTTAAACATTCACAAAAAGAATCTCCAGATAATACAAAACTATGAAATCAAAATATTAGCCAAAAATATATGATTTACTTAATTTTCTAAAATGTAACAAAGAACTAAGGAAGTTACAGGAAAATCATTTGTAGCTTTCTCCATCTTAAGGTGAAGGCCCCATGTTGCGGAAACGCAGCTTTTTTTTGTTGCAGATTTTGCTGCGGTTTTTTGAGCCAAAGCCAGGAGTGGATTAAGCAGAAGGTAGAAGTATAAGAACTTCCTATATATTTCCCATTCCTTTTGTAGCCATTCTTGGCTTTGGCTTAAAGAACCGCAGCAAAATCTACAACATGCTGCGTTTCCGCAATGTGGGGCCTTAGCCTTAAGGTATAAAAAAAAAAAAAAAAATTCACCAGTTACTTAGACCCGTTTGGTTATCCACAGAAGCAGAGAGAAGGAAATCTCGGTAGAAGGTAATACGGGAAGGGAAATAGGAAGAGTGGATGCTACATATGTTCATTGTTTATCCATTAGACGTCAGTCACAGCAGAGAATGGTGATAAAGGGGTTGTCTGACAAACAAACCAATGCCTGGATATAACATACATCAATCAACAATATAACAAGGCGATCCGTACTCGTTTAAAGGGCTTTTTATATTGCTTGATTTTAACTATATGGGTATGAATGATTGTTAAAGGGATTATCTAGGAATATCTCAGGAACTGACATGTCTTTCGGTCAT
The DNA here is from genome assembly GCA_947044405.1 of Leptodactylus fallax. Taxonomy (NCBI): domain Eukaryota; kingdom Metazoa; phylum Chordata; class Amphibia; order Anura; family Leptodactylidae; genus Leptodactylus; species Leptodactylus fallax. Next base: position 3,639,703 of record CAMRHE010000192.1, on the reverse strand, counting down.
ATGACCATGCTGCAGATCAGTCCAATTCATTTGTCACTGCCTGAGAAGAGGAAGCTGAGCTCTTTTTGAGTGCAATCAGCCATGAATGACCCCTTTAATATGACTCTCCATGGTCCCCATACAATTTGCACATTTTGGCAGCAAACCCCTGTTTACATGGTTGGATTTTGATCATGTGGTGGATGACTGCTACAATATTTACATGAGCCAAAGATCAGGGATGGTGTTCAGATTTCACACTTGGAAAGATGGGAGGCATTTGGAAGGCAACTTCAAAATAAATTGTTAAAATTTTTGGGGAATAAACAAGTGGTTTGTGGCCGCACATATGTAACCTTTAACAGTTACTGAAAATGAACATAAGAAAATATTATGAAAGTAATACTTCCTAGTACAGGGTGATTCAAAAGAAATTTGGTGCAAAAGCGGAGCCAAATTTGAATTGTGCTTACAGGAGTATAATACAAGATGGTGAAATCAAAGCAAAAAAGCTTTTTGCACATTGGAATTCTAAGTGTACTCCACACACCCAGAAAATGCATTTCACGTTTGATGAAGCAATTTGAAACAACCGGGTGTTTATGTCATGGGAATAGTCCAAGCCGCCCAAATATTTCGGAAGAGATAGTGTAAAACTTACAGGGCCGATAGCGAATAGATATTGTCTTTCCCGGCTAATAAATTTGTGTTATATGCTCTTGGTTTGAATACCAAGGCTATAATATTTAGACTCTGTACTGACAGGAGGGCGGTGTCAGGCAGGAGCAGGCATGGAGTGTGATTCTGAGCTCTGACACTGGCTGACTCTGATTGGAGCCCTGAATCACGCCCCCTGCCTGACACTGCTCTTCTGACATTAGAGAGCTTAAATAGTACATCAGGCACCAAAACTAGATGTGCTTGTTGCTTGGGAATAGGAAGAAAATTCCAACTGTGCTGGAACCAGTGGAGCAGCAGCTATTAGCTGAAGGTAAGCACCTGGATTGATGGAGGTGGTGAAATGTCCTCTTTAATATCTTCATATGTGCGCATATAATTGATCAGACTCACCTCTTCTTGATAGCCTTGTGTCTGCATCTGTGTCCACAAATAATTTCATCTGGAACATGTCCCTGATGTCTTGAACGTAAAATGCCAGAATGCCTTCAAAGAGTATTACATCTGCTGGATAAACTGTTACAGACTCCTCTTTCCTTAAGGGAGAAAAGTAAAAATAAAATAAAAAAAATAAAAAAAGGGAAAATAAACAGATATTTAAGCAATATCCAGATCAAGTGTTAATATCATAATGGCTACCTTTGCACAGGACTGTCATAACAAACCTTTTAAGCAGTCTGTGACTTTACAAAAGGTCTCTATAAGCAACTCTGAGGCCGCCAGAATGGACAACTGCAACAGGAAAAGTGCAAGTCTCTGGAGAATCATTAGAAGTGACTTCTCAAAAGCACTGAAGCTACTCAAGCAGCATTTGCTAATTATTTCTACAAATGTAGAATCTATTGCTATTGAACCCTGCAATACATTTTTCATTTTAGAACTTAGAGCTGAAAAACTGACTTTTGCCGCCTGAATGTGTTATAAACTGAATTGATTCCTTGGTATATAATATTATACTGAAAATGAAAACTGAAGATGCTTTCGTGGTATTAGCACATTATATCAGACATGTTCGTTTCATAGAGTTATCTGCACTTTCTAGCTTTATCAAGCTGTAAGATTAGGTTATGAGCACATCTTACCAAAGTGACCAAGGCTTTTAAATATTCTAGTTTAGCTTCTGATTTAAGTGCCAAGCCAAGTTAGGGTGGGTTCACACCTGCGTTCCAGTCCGTCCGTTGCCAATCCAAGTGAAAATCTCGGCGAACGGGATTGGCATCGGATACAGACCAGTCAGCGACGCATTGGTTAAAAACCCATTCGTTTGAATGGGTTTTTAAAGCAATGCGAGGGTGTCCGATAGCACCCTCTGCGCTGCGAATCCTTTTTTTTTTCGTCGGACACGAAGTCCTGCTTGTCCGACTTTGTTTCCGACGAAAAAAAAAGGATTCGCAGCGGGTGCAATCGGACACCCTCGCATTGCTTTAAAAACCCATTCAAATGAATGGGTTTTTAACCAATGCGTCGCTGACCGGTCTGTATCCGATGCCAATCCCGTTCACTCGGATTGGCAACGGATGGACTGGAACGCAGGTGTGCACCCACCCTTAACAGCTGGAGTTTTTGTATGTGTTATGGCTGCTGCAGTATTTTTGTAGTCAGATGGCATATATTTACAAACCTGTTCACACAGTTCAATGTTAAGGTGGTGGCGCACCACCACATCATGTAAAAGCACTGTTACTGTACATCAGAACTCAAACTCTATTCTGTACGGATAAGGCGCAAACACAATGCTATCTACAAATAGGTGTCTTTGGCTGATATCCATAGTCCTATATCAAGGCTCTCTAATGGGTCAGACATTAACATACAGGGTAGCTAAGTGGCTATACAGAGACCGTTTACTTTTAGAAGTGGTAATACAGCTCTTGCAACATTTAGTAAACCTTCTTTACAAGAAGAATCACTGCAAAGATGCAATAATTTAAATGAAAATAAAACAGAGAAATAGCACGAAGAGACTTCCTCTCTTATTCTGCACCTTTAATTTTCATGCCATTTTGTCTCATGACAAAATTAAGAAATATTAAACAAAATCTCCTTGTGTCTCAGGAGAGCAGCCATGTCTCCCTTCTTCTCACAGTCCTATGCCTAAATGTACGACAACTGACTGGAGCAGCAGCGCTCCCCATCTACAGTGGGTGAAAAGTGGCTGAAAAGATTATGGCCCCACCTTTTTGCCAAGTTTCACCCACATGAAGGTAGAACTGGACAGCAGGAAATTAACCCCATAGACATCCTGATACAAATAGCGTTGGCATTCCTAGGTTTAGTGTTCCTTTAACATGAAGTTTTTAACTTCAAACAAAACCTTACGTGTAATTGATTTAAAGGAGTATTCTGGTAACAAGTTATGTATGATCCACTGGATAGGGCGAGTCCTCTGCTTGAATGGAGTGGTGGGAGAAAAAAAAAAACACAAACAAAAAAAAAAAACCAAACATACTCACCTGAACCCGGTGTCCTGCCAGCGTGGTCCTGTCCTGCTGCTCAAAGTGAAAATGCTCGCCGGCTGTTACGTCCTCGATCGCTTCCGCTGACTGGCATAAGCGGTCACATGACTGCTGAGGCCAATCAGCGCCTCAGGAAGAAACCCCGGGATGTCACAGGTAGTGAGGTCACATGTGGAAGACAACAACGGACCGGGAGGATCGGACCCCCGGGAAAAGGAGAGTATTTTTTTTTTCATTGCACCTAGCAAATTTTGCCTGGACAACCCCTTTAACCCTTGTCCACACTAACTGTACAGGGGAGTTTGTTTAGTTATGCCAGCTATAAAACATACAGAAACAGGCAAGCTGAAGGTAAGTAGTCATAAAAAAGAGGGATATTACAGGATTCCAACTCCTGCATGATAAGAAGTATACTACTAGGCCAGGCAAGGTCATATATAATATAATATAATATAATATAATATAATAGAATATATATCTCATATGGCTCACTTACTTAGCATTTATAAAATAAATTCAATTTTAAAAGAAAAAGGGGGATGCAAATGAAAAGGAGACTCCAGAGAGGACAGTTCTGTACTTCCGAGCCTAAACTTCTGAGAGATGTTTGCCCCACAGCACTATTAAACAAAGTTGATAGGAAGAACATTGTGTCTCTGACAACTTTTCAAACCACTGGCATTTTGTACACCCACTCATATTGCAGGATTCCATGACTTGTGGGTAGAGATCTCTGCAGAGTCTGTCACGGGTCATTACTAGTTTGACCAAAGAACTTTTTAAGTGTTGATCATTTTAGAAATCAGCTATTATAAATATAACAAATATCTGCCACCCCCAATAATACATCTTTAAAGTGACACTCCAGCATTACTGTAACATTTTTATTCAAGTTATGCAAGGTAGTCATTGAGGTAGATTAGTAGAAGTATGCTAGTGCTGATGATGTCAGCCATATCTAACACCTGAACCCATGTCTATTTCCTGTTTCTGAAAAACCCTGCAGAGCCAATATTAAAATTGACCTTCCAGGATTGTAGACTGTGAGGACGATGTTAGCAAAGGTCCTGAAAGCTGCAACTGCATCTGCTGCAGATAAAACTGGGGAAGGTAATGGAGGTAAGGTGGTCTGATTGAGGGGGGTGGTGGCTTTGGGCAGTATGTGAGATAAGGGAGCTTATAGATTAGTTGAGGAGCAGAGAAACATCTTGACAGAAAAGGTACAGGACCGAAGAGCGGGGGGTGGGGCTCTGATTAATCTGAGGTCACATGGTATGCTGGCAGCAGTGAGAGATCTCCTGCTTCCACTGCAACCCATACTAGCGACAAAATGGTGGTTAAGCATTATTCTTGGGGTGAAAGGATGATCTAGACTCCATAATGAAGTGCTTTCGTAGGGGGAAGTATAGATTTGACAGACAACTGTGTAGTCTGGACTTTCCCTATACCAACAGAGTGGAAGAGAAGTTTTAGGCAAACAAAGCATAAAACCTAAAAAGTATGCCATAAACATAATTTTAGGATCAGTAAATATTAGCTAATCTGAGGCTACGCTTAAAAAATGTCTAAAGCCAAATATCCCATTTACTACTAAAGACACTGTCCAAAGGGTATGGGATAATTGCCTGATAGGCAAGGGGACAACTGCTGGGACTACTACTGATCTTGAGAACAGGGGTCCTGTGCCGCTTATCCATGACCCAAACCAAGCAGGATTGCTTCAGAAGAAAAAAGCACCCAGGCTCTGCCCTTCCTCAAGTGTATTCTTGTAGATAAAAATTTCCAGGAGAAACCATGTAACAATTTTCCTACTTTTGGCAAATAAGAATACACTTGTGGGAGCGAAGAGCCTGAGTGCTTTTTCCTTCTGAAGCAATTCTGCTTGGTTTGGATCTGTGCACACAGCCCAGGAACGGTCGCTCAGTGAATGCTGCACCCTCTTTCTGATGCTAACCTCCAGATGAGCATGTAGGCTGTGTTCACACAGAGTTTTTTGGCAGCAGATTTTGACACGGAATCCGCCTGAAAAACTCCTCCCATTCATTTCAATGGGAGTCAGTAGCAGTTTTTTTTTCCTCTAGTGGCTTTTTTTCCTCTAGCGGAAAAAAAAAAAGCAACATGACCTATCGTGCCGCGGATTCTGCCCGCGGTGTCCGCAGCTTCGAGCCACGCTCCTGATTAGGCCCATTCATCTGGGCTTAATCAGGAGCGGTTAGCTGCAACGGAATGCTGACGCATGGCATCGGAATCCCGTCGCAGCTGACCTCGGCGAAAACTCCGGGGGCAGAAAATTTTCCGCCGTGTGAACACAGCCTAATATAGGGGCTTGGTGGGTCACTAAACACCCTCATTTGAACTAGTAATAGGTTTCGCATTGGGGCACTTGTTTCTCTTTTTTCCCCTCCTTCTTCTATAGCTCTCTATCAATGACTAGACAGATATGTATGTCTCTTGCACTCCATTCATCTTCGTGGCAGTGCTGCAGATAGCTGAGACACAATATTATGCAAGGACATTTTCAGAGGTTTAGGAGATATTTTGCTAACGGAGACTGTAATGTCAAGAAGTCTTTCTGATAATAGAGCCATGGTCCATAACTACAGATAATAAAGAGATATATAAATTGATCTACTGATAATCATTTTATAGTCCGTTTATTCCTGTAAGGGCAGTCTATTCCCAGTGCAAGGTTTCAGCTCGCTTTGAGCCTTCCTTTTTTTGGTTTTACTATTAAAAAGGTACCTGTGTACCTGGTTCCTTCAAGCATGCACTTTTATTGCATTGTTCTGTGCTGTTAAATTATTTTTCTATTTGTATATTATAGTATGTATGTCCTAAAAGCAATGCAAATCTGTCTTCCAATTACCTGGAGTGAGTAACAAAGTCATAAACTGGGATTTGCACAGTTTTCCCTTCCATGAGCTCTCGGAGAGTCTTCAAGATTAGTTCATTGTCGAAGGCATCTGCAAAAGAAATAACGAATTGTAAGATGGTAAGTACTCAACTGAAAACTACTTTAAGGTCAATATATATTTCTACATAAAAAAAAAAGTATATGTAAACTAGCACCTGATGTTTATACAGTTACTACCCTTAAAACTATAAAATTTGAACATGGACAAAGTAGGTTAAAGGGGTTTTCTGAGACTTAATTGATGACTTATCCTTTAAGGTAGTCCATTAAAGGAGTTTTCTGGGACTAAGAAAATGTGGTTAAAGGCAGAAATGCTTGTCATATTATTGAATAAACATAACTGAGTACCTTTATGTGTATTTGCACCATTCCACATATTTTCAGGCTCATGCAATACTTCCTTGTTTATACTTCCTAATTGTGGGAGTGTCAGTGCTCCAGGCAGCCCCTCCCAGCATGCGCCCACTGCACCTCCTAGTAGTTTTTCATTCACGCCCTCCGATGATGTGCAATACTCTCCTCTTTGCTATATATCTGTGTGTATATCCATAGACATATTTCCCTATATACATGTATGTGTGTGTATATATCTACATACATATACGTGCTTGTACAGTATGTATACGAAGCATAAATATATACATTTTGGTGCGTGTATACACAAGCACTATATATATATATATATATATATATATATATATATATATATATAGACACACACACAAACATACATATACACACACTAATATAGTTACATATATCTATATACAGCATATGACCAGTATATAAAATATATATATTCACGTGTATTTACACACACACACACATATATATATATGTATATATACTCACACGCGCGCGCGTGTGTGTGTACACATACAAATGTATGTACACACATGGACAAAAATGTTGGTACCCCTCGTTTAATGAAAGAAAACCCCACAAAGGTCACAGAAATAACTTGAATCTGACAAAAGTAATTTGCCAAACTACATGTTGACAAGCCACAAAGCTTCTGGGAGAATGTCCTATGGACAGATGAGACAAAATTCGAAATTTTTGGCAAGGCACATCAGCTCTATGTTCACAGGCGGAAAAATGAAGCATATCTTGAAAAGAACACTGTCCCTACTGTGAAACATGGAGGAAGCTCTGTTATGTTCTGGGGCTGCTTTTCTGCATCTGGCACAGGGCGTCTTCAATCTGTGCAGGGTATAATGAAATCTCAAGACTACCAAGAGAAATGTGCTGCCCAGTGTCAGAAAGCTTGGTCTCAGTCGCAGTTCATGGGTCTTGCAACAGGATAATGACCCAAAACACACAGCTAAAAACACCCAAGAATGGCTAAGAGGAAAACATTGGACTATTCTGAAGTGGCCTTCTATGAGCCCTGACCTAAATCCTATTGCGCATCTTTGGAAGGAGCTGAAACATGCCGTCTGGAAAAGACACCTTTCAAACTCGAGACAACTGGAGCAGTTTGCTCATGAGGAGTGGCCAAAATACCTGTTGAGAGGTGCAGAAGTCTCATTGACAGTTACAGGAATCGTTTGATTGCAGTGATTGCCTCAAAAGGTTGTGCAACAAAATATTAAGTTAAGGCAACCATCATTTCTGTCCAGGCCTGTTTCATGAGTTTTCTTATTTAAAAAATTCTGTTGAAGCATGGTTGAAAAGCAATGTCTGACTTTCACTTGCTCATTTTCATAGAATTTTTATATATTATTACTTCAAGTTATTTCTGTGACCATTGTTGGTTTTTCTTTCATTAAACGAGGGGTACCAACAATTTTGTCTACGTGTATATGTATATATAGCATATATGCATGTGTAGATGTGTGTATATCCACAATCTGGTCTCACAATACAACACTTCCCAGTAAACTGTGTTCACATGCTGCATTTTTAATCGGTTGGTCTCCCTAAAATATGTTGCATAATTAATAGAATCATAGATCTTTAATGATCTTGTATGGACTGTGTTACTGCACTTGTAGAAATGTAACAACACTTTATGGCTCTCTGAGGAGTGAATGAATCACTCCTAGTGACTGAGACAACTGGTACGATGCATCATTTCTTGGAACATATAAAGGCTGGGTGACAAAGGAAAGACAACATTAAACACTGAACTATTTAATAAAAGAAAAATACACACACCAGATGTTGTGTGCTTACAAAAGACTCTTTTGGCAGGAAACCTTGTTCTGGCCTCAAGGAGAGGAGGGAAAAAAAAAAAAAATACAGTATGGGACTTTCATTCTCTGCACAGCAACAATTTGCAAGCAGTAACATATAAATCATGTACAAAATAACAAATACATCTTTAATCAAAAAATAATAGTGAATCTTGCAAAAAACAAACAAACAAAAAAAACAGATTACTGGCAAAACACTATAAAATGCTCCAATCCTCTGTGTGATAGATCTCAAAGAAGCTGATAACCATTGTTCTTAAACAGTTAATAGGTAGAGCCCTCTTAAAAAAAAAGGGCCTCATTTGTACAATGTATAGTTCGAGGGTCACCAAGACTAAATTATGAATATGAATAAATCTTACCTGGGTGATCAAAGTTGAATTGGCCTTTGAGAGCTTTACTCTTCTGTTCTGGAGTCAATATGCGATAAAAGCTGTCCTGACTTATCATAACCACCTGCTTCTGATGGTGATCCACCTCATTCTGTCCCAGGAGCTGTACAATCTTGGAACATACAGATGACTGTATGGGAATAATAAAAAAATAAATTAATATAGCATAAATGCATATTACGCAACTTGTTGAAGAGGTGCAGACACACACATACACATTGGCCAATGTCTAGATTTACTGCAGCAGGAAATACAGTATAAACACTTAAAAGGGAAAACATGGCAAATGCATAAACTCTGGTGTCGTGTTTAGTCCTGTCATTCTAGCAATAAGTTAATGAGCTGTTCTGTTCATTTCTTAAGACTGTACACCCATCCTCCCAGCCATGATTATGGGGGCAACATCAAAAACTGCAATGCTATTCTTAATGTAGAAGCTTTGATAAACATAGGCTATTGGGTTTCAAAGACTAAACTTTAATGTCACCTCTGACCAAGATTCTAAAGTGACAATGTTATCTTTATTATCACATTGCGTACACTACAACAATATAATATTGCTAACATTACCCTTCTATTCAGAATATTAAAGGTGTATCAGCACATGGAAGTCAGACAAGCCTGGGTCCAAACCTATTCATTATTCCTAAGCTGTAGATGTGCAGAACAACCAGACAAACACTATTAAACATTTCCGACAGCGCAGAGTTAACAGATATGGTACAAGTGGGTTGTGCAGATAGCTAGAACATGGAAAACCTAGGTGTTCTTGTAGATAAGAAGAACAGCTTGCGACAACAATCTGCTATATTAAAAGCTAGCAGGATACTGAATTGAGAGGTACGTACAGAAACAACAGAATCTAGACACTTTACAAAGTATAAGGCCACTTACACAAGGTCAGTATTTTGCATCAGTATTTGTAAAACCAGCGAGTAAGAGAGCAACAAAGCTGATAAACAGCAGAGGATCCAAGATATGACGAAAGGAGAAAATAATGATATTTATTTACTCTTAGGCGGAGTTTTGTAGAAACAAAAAATTATTCAAGGTTCAGAGCCTCTGTCAACCCATCAAAACAGCATATCTTGATAAAACCCAAAGGACACAGTATAAGGGATTCTTGCCACGTCCAGTTCATACAGGTATGTGAGATCTGTTGTAATTACAGACAGCGCATGATCCTGCTCATTTTTGGATTGTGTGCTGACCATGGTGGATCCATTTTGTTTTTATTTTTTAACTTCTTTACTTTTTGTCTCTGGGTCCATGAAAAATGGACAGAACATACATTGTGCTGCCTGGGCATTTCATAGACCCAGAGGCTTTAATGGGTGTCAGTGGTACACAAAACAGACCATGTCTCCATTCTTTTCTCCACACACCAAAATAAATGGACGTCTGCATGTAAACCCACTGATTTTAATAGATGCATATAGTCTGTGATTAAGGCTAAAGCCCCACGTAGCGGGCAGCAGGAAAAACCGCGGCGGCCACTGCGGTTTTTGCCGCAGTGCTTTTCACAGAAAGTCCATAGAGGTTTCCTTGAATAGGAGCAGACTGCTTCTGCTCCCCATCCACTGCAGTAGCTTCTGAAACCTGGAGGCTGCTAGTTGTCAGACTCCCACAGATATCAGTATAAAACATGCATTTGGGGTTGAAAAACCCTTTTAACCCCTTCGCCCGACATCTGCCGTAATAGTACGTCAGATGTTGGGTAGTTAATATGGCAGCCACTTGGGAGATGAGCGGCTGCCACAGCCACCAAGTTTCTGCTGTATTATACAGCAGTCACCTGGCGCTAATGCCTGCAATCAGTGTCCCCACCTTTGACTGAAACACCATTTTTCCTGTGGCGCCTGTGCCACCATTTTGTCGGGGAGCTGGGGGCTGGGGGGGGTTTTTTGCCGGGGGCTTTTTGAAGGCTCCCAGGCCTGTCTCTCATTATCTTCTATGCAGCCTGCAATAGAAGTATCATTATTTTGCGATGCATTAGCATTGCAATGCATTGCATTAGTGATCAGACCATTCGGGGTTCAAGACCCCTAGGGGGTCTAATAAATGAAAAAAAAAAAATAAAAAATTATATATTAAAATTCAAATCACCCACCCTTATGGTAAATGTCGTAGCGGGGGAAAAAAAAAAAAAAAAAATCAAAAGTGCCAAAAGGCCGTTTTTCACTGTTTCAATTCTGATAAAAATTTGAATAAAAAGTGATCAAAGCAATATCAGTTCCCCAAAATGGTGTCGCCTGGCCATGCAAAAAAAAGACGCCCTATGCAAGGGTGTCAGGATATCGAATTTTAGAAAAAAAAAAAAATTTGCACAGTTTTAGATTTTTGTTAAGGGGTTAAAATGTAAATAAAACCATATAAAAGTACAATTTGTCCTGCAAACAATAAACCGTGATGTGCCTCTGTGAACTGAAAAATGAAAAAATTATGGCTCTTGGAATGGGGAGAAGGAAAAACGGAAATGCAAAAACAAAAATTGACAGAGGCATGAAAGGGTTAAGCTCTGTAATGTCAGAAGGGCAGTGTCACACAGGGGGTGTGACTCAGAGCTCTAATCAGAGGCAGCCAGTGTCAGAGCTCATGATCACACCCCTTGTCCCGCTACTGCTTTACACTGCCCACCTGATAGTACAGAGACTAAATAGAATATCAGGCACCAAAACAAACAGCATTGATTGCTCAGGAACGGTGGGGGCTAGAGAAAAAAATTCCAACTGTGCCAGAATCAGTGGAGCAGCAACTATTAACTGATGTAAAGAGCTGAACTTGTTGGAGTGGTCCACTTTAAAGTTGTGGGGGAAAAAAGAATACATAACACTTGTCCATCAAGATCAACCTCTAAATTGAGCCGAATCACTGTCTTCAGGGAGAAATGGCAGTGTTAAAAACAGCATCTGAGGACAACAGCTGTGAAGAAAGTGACATGAAGGCCCTATTGAATTCTCTCTAGCACAGTCGCAGTTTTCATTTTTTTGGGCAGGAAAACATTGTAATTTACAGTACAATTTCCTGTTTTTCCAAGGTAATAGCACTGTCTTCATAAACACAGCCTTTCCGCTCTCAAGCAAGATCACAACGAGTAGAACCATACTAAAAATGGAATTCTCAACAAATGCAAAAACAGGTAACTGAAAATACATACACACCTATATAGAGGTGGGTAAAATGCTGCAGATTATACTCCAGGAGACAGAAGAAGGTTTTTTTATTTGTTTCTATGGGCCTGACAACTCAAATACACAGGGGGAAAAAAGTTAGATGCAATAGCAAATTCTTGAATGTATTCATATTTCCACACAGCACTGCTCTGCAACTACTTTATCGCATAAAGGGGTTTTCCAGGCTACAAATATTGATAGGTCAGGGATAGGGATAGGTCATTTGTATCAGATTGGTGGGGGTCCGACAACCAGCACTCTCACCGGTCAGCTGTTCTCAGTAACTGATACACTGAGAATGGAGCAGGAAACAGACCTGTGAAGACAAACTGTGTAATGGCTGAACCGAGTCACTGCAGTTTAGCTCCCATTCAAGTGACTGGGAGTTAGACTGTAGTACCTCGGTCTGACCACTGCTTAGAGAATGGAGATCTGCTTCCTGCTTACAGAGAACAGCTGATCAGTGGGAGTGCTGGGTGTCAAACCCACACCAATCTGATACGCATGACCTATCCTGTAAGATAGAGCATCAATATTTGTAATCCAGTAAATCCCTTTAAATAAGGGTAGCATTTTTAAATGTGCAGTCAAAATACAGGGAAATTCAAAAAGGCTGAAATAAAATCAGCGTCTGTATTTAAAGGGAGTCCCAAAGTGCACCAAATTGCCCTGCTGTAATGTAAAAATATACGTGCCTGCATTACCAATATAAAAGCTTTACACTCACCCTGCCACTGTACTCTCCGCACCAGTGCAGTTCTTCAATGAAGCCAAAGGGGTACACCTCAATTTCAGCGCACGTGCACTGTACTTCAGGCACTTGTGCAGTAAAACTGGGGAGTAAGTCCACGGCTTCACTGAATAACTGCACAGGCACCAGGAGCACCAGAGATAAGTCCGATGAAACTCATCTCTACGCAAGTATAAGGGTTTGTTTTTTTATGATGCGGGCACAGATTGATTTAAAACAGGGCGCTTTGGGACACTAAACCCCTGGTCTATAAGGATCTGTGTGTGCTTTAGTTCTCTTTAAAGTAGCATCGATAGATGTTGGTAAACTTGGTAAATGTGCTCCTTGTACAAAATGCATTTCATATTGCGTGAAGCAATTCGAAACCACTGGGTGTTTTGCTTTGGGAAAAGTCCAGGCCACCAAAAGACTTCGGGGAAAAAAAATGCAGTGAAAAGGATTTGAGCCGGGTACAAGCAGTGTCACACCTCCATTTGGATGTTCGCCAATACCTGAATGAACCTCTACTAGAATGTTGGATCGGACTCACTGGAAACAATGATTCACACATGGTGTGCTGGCCTCTGCGACTGCCAGACCTAACACCCTGTGACTTCTTTCTGTGTACTGTGTACCTGCCCTCCCAGTCACTGGATCTGACCAACCTGAGAAGTCTCATCACTGAAAAAGTGGAGTCCATATACAAGGATACACTGCCACAAGTCTGGCCTGAACTGGACTACTGCCTAGACATGTGCCGTGTCAGCAATGGAGACTGCATCAAACATTTGTAGTGTATACATAATACGTAGACTCTATTCTAGAGTGTGTATTTGTGTTATATTCTCTCAGATTATATTTGCTATAATTTTGCACCATACTTTCTGAGCCACGCTGTACAATATTATAAAAACCTTCCACAAGTACAAGAAAGCATGAAGTACATGAAAGCAAAAATAAATATTAGCATAGTATGTGAGGCGAATTCCATGAGAGCAGCAGACTGAAGTGCCACAAGTGATCAAACCAGTTAGGCGGAGGCCACACATTGAAAAAGCTGCAATTTTTATTGCAGATTTTGCGGCTTTTTTGAGCCAAAGCCAAATGTGGTTTGGGAAGCTGAAAGGAATGGGAAATATAAAGGAATGGCTTGTAGATTTAGCAGAATGGAGAAGTACAAGACTTTCCTTTATATTTCCCATTCCACTCTTGGCTCCAAAAAACACAGCAAAATCTGCAAAAACAAAACTATATGTAACAAGTTATTGGAGGGAACGCCCCTCTACAGATGACACTTCCATATTTTCTAGTGAAAGTTGCGACATAGTTCCATAAATAAATAAGTCATGCAGCGATATTAAACCTAGTATTTTTCAGTCTCTGTTGTTCAGTAGGTACTTATTATAGGAGATCTCAGTGGAGGCCTCTAGTTTAGTATGGTTGGCTGCACACTCTCTCTCTGGCCAGAAGACATGAACAACATATTGCCTGTGGCAGTGATGCCCATCATTGGAGGTACACTCAGAATCAGATCACGCATCGGGTAAGGAGAGACTATTGTATAAATGAGCGTACACTGTTGCCAAGGCAACTGTATGAAGCCAGAATAAGCACAAGTCTTGTTAACCCCTTAAAGACAGAGAAAGTTTTGGCCTTAAAGAGGACTTATCACCACCTCCACCAACTTGAGTTCTTTGCATCCTTGGAAAGTGTGTAAGAGCTCAGAATCACGCCCCATTACCTGTGAACAACATTCACCATGCAGGACATTCACTGATCCCCAGGCCTCTGTTTGGATGACACATCCTCCATTCCCTTCAGTAGCAGCACTGGCCAAGCCAGAAGCGCAGAGGCTCTGGTGACCAAAGCGATCCATCACTGGCCTCATTGGTCACATGTTGGGTACTGGTAAATATACTACTGAAATATTACCAACACTCAGGTGACCACTGAGGTCCATGATTGACCACAGCGAGCGCCTGAACCTCTGTTCTTCTGGACCGGAGGAGATGGGGGACACGCCACCTGAACAAAGGGCCTGGGATTGGAGATTATCTTAAACACACCACTCTATACAGTACGTTACAGCTGACACCCGCTGCTAATGGTGCAAGGGCGCGTGTCTACAATGTAACAGTACAACGTGGTGCACTTACATGCTACTTGACATGCCATACTATTATTTGCGGGGTTAAATTATTATTAGGGGTTAGAATGAAAACTATGCTTGATTCTCTCAAAACTTGAAGGATCGTTTACCTCCTTTTTTTAACCCATTCCCTTAACGACATCATGCCCAACGGCTGGTTTCATCATACAATGTGTTTTTGTGGCAAAAAGCTGCAGCTAGATTTTTTTTTGGGGGGGAAGTCTAACAAAAATAAATAAATAAAAGTGTATACCTATAATAGGTGTAACTTTTCACTGTAGTCCTATGGGTGATGACAATAAGAGGACACTTGACCATAGCCATACACATGATTTTTTTTTCTTGTGCACCTTCAGTTCAGAAAACCTACTACAAATCACTGTAAGTGAGATTGCATTTATTTTTGTATTTCTGGTTTAGTTGATCTTTAAGTACTGCAGGGTAATTTTTTTTTTTATAAAGTGTAGCTGACCTTTAAGCAGCATCACATGACTTCCAATGTAGCACATTACACCTTAAGTAGGGAAATTCCAAGTAGTCAGAACTGGAAAAACAAATGATACTGAGCTGTTGTGAGCCAGGAATATCATAATGCAGACAGTAAATATACCGTGGGAATCAACAGTGGGCATGAAGGTGGATCCCAAGAGCCATGTACCTTGAAATACGTTACTGGAACCTACTGCAGACTATCGTGCTGCAACTGGCCTGCCGTGAATTAAAAGCATGGGCGGCACACGGGGATATCCCTACATTCGCACAAACAAAGGTGAAAACATCAATTTTTCACAGCAGTTTTGAATCCGAGGGGTGTCAGTTTTCACGGACCATACATTGCAGTGTATGTATGCAGTGTCCTTAAAAACGGACAAAAAGCATGTCAAAATATTGATCATGTGACATCAACAGTGAAATTAAATGTCCGTCACGCAGCCCATATTCACAGTTGTGTGAATATAGGCTTATTGTCTATCTACACAAATGTAATCCCGCCCCCCCCCCCATTTCCTATACTTTTTACGGATATTCAGGAACCCATAGATTAGAATGGTCCCCTGTGGTTTACAAAACAGACCAAAGATAGAGCAAGTGTCTGATCTTTTCCTTCAGATGTCTTCATGTATTTATTAAATTCAACAGGTGCACATGCAGTCCATGGATAACACGGACATCACATATCTACATCTTTAAGGAGGTTGTCCGGGCAAAAAATGTTTTTTTTTTTTAAATGTCTGTTTGTGCTATTAAAGGGAGTCTATAATTAAAAAAAAAAAAAAAACACTTTTAAGCTAATGGCACGTTGGAATGGCCTTTAAAAATGCCATTCTTCTCCTACCATTCATTGTTGTCTTCTTCCAGCCGTTTCTGTAAAAATCCGTTTCTTCATTTATGGAAATGATCCTCATGGAGCACCTGGGGCGTTCCTCCGTGGCAGCAAGCACCCATCGCCCATTAGTCTGTTGTGGTGACTCCCATCTTGGTCTTCTCTTCTACTTCCTCTGATGCAGCCTTGGACGGCAGCGACTGCGCAAAACGGGCCGCCATTTTCCGGTGGGCCGTACTGCACCTCTTGTGAAAGACCACCGGAAAATGACGGCGGTCCAGTGCTGCGTCAGAGGAAGTTACAGAGAAGACCAAGATGGGAGTCACCAAAACAGACTAATGGATGGTGACAAGCAATGACGTGATTGGTGCTCGCTACCAAGGAGGAACGCCCCGGGTGCTCTGTGAGGATTATTTCCATAATTGAAGAAACGGATTTTTACAGCAACGTCTGGGAGAAGACAACAATGAAAGGTAAGAGAAGAATGGCCTTTTTAAAGGCCATTCCAATGTGCCATTAGCTTAAAAGTGTTTTTTTAATGATAGATTCCCTTTAATGGGTTAATAAATGCACCCATATACCTTTATCTGTGTTTTGAGTGATTTCTGGGTGTCTCTGGGAGCTCCTAGTATCTCCTGCATTTGTATACATGCTTCCTGCTATGTAACTTCTACACTAACCCCTCTCACCTCACTAGGAGGAGGGTGTTTAGATTAGAGTAGGGATTTCCATTTATCCTGGACAACCCCTTCTACAGTCTACATTACAGTGATTGGCTGCATTGGTCCTGTAGACAGCACATCAGTGCTGCAGTATAGAAGACAACTTTTGATTTTCTGTCAGTATTTGTGTCATAAATATATTTTGTAATATACTTTATTAACAAATTTTGTCACTTTCTGTGAAATCCTGCATTTTTTCATTCTTCCCCTTGTTTCTGTATTGAGAGCTGTTTCTGCCTCTCACTGAATGTTACTGTGTACGGGAATACGTGGCTGTGTAACATATAGAGAAAATAAGGGGGGAGGGTCACTTCACACAGTTATATCGAGGACATTATAATACATACAAACTTGCTTGTCTTCTTTTATATGACACTAAGGTTACATGACACAGTGGTAAATAAATTATTTCCAGAAACATCATTGGTCGAAAACGCAGTGGGGATTAAGATATTTATATGCTGCTGTATAATATAAAAATCCCAATAGATAGCACTGTAACCTGTAAGAGAAGAGCATCTCCTCTTTCTTATGACACAAAAAGCAAGTCACTGTGTTAAGTGACCCTCCTCTACCCTCATTTTCTCTACATTTTACACAGCCCTGTACACAGTAACATTCAGTGAGAGGCAGAAACAGCTCTCAGTACAGAAACAAAGAGTGGGGGGAAAAAAAAACAAAAAAAACAAACAAACACAAGCTAGAAGGAGAATAGGGCAACTGTCAAGAATCAAGAATCCAGCAAGTGCAACATTACAGGAAACACATGGCTAAAAGGACAATACTGCTGGTAAGAACACTTATATGCACCAGTAAATAAGAAACTTGGAATTTTCCGTCTGGTGAAGCCTTAAAGCTCTATACATCTATGTGTCACTACATCTGATACAGCAGCTAAAAGGTTAAGACTTGCTTCATGCACGTCCTTTGTCTGCACAAAGAGGTAGAGGGGACTGGAAGAGGAATAATGTGAAGACTTGACCTAATTCTCCAAAGAGGCAATATCAAAAGAGTTTAATGTGACAACTCATAATCCAGCCCCACCTAAGAACCAGTCTGGCCTACATCACTCTCCCAAAACAGTAATGCCCTTCACTGTAATTACTCAGCCACACCAGACAGGCCTCATTAACTTGGGTCACCTACTAGATGCCAAAGCAAAACTCAGAGTGTCCACACAACAGGTGACAAGGTAAATTCTGATAACAGACCACTTCACATATATCTTTAGGCCCCATGCACAAGACCATGTGTGCACGTGGGGCTGAGTTTGCAGCGGGATGCAATCGGATGACACTGGAGTGACATCCAAATGCATTCACGTCTATAGGGGCTTCTGATTCAATCTGTTCTGATGACAAAGAGCAGGATAGGACCGGATATATCTGTGTCATGGGACAGAATGGATCAGAAGCCCCCATAGATGTGAATGCATAACAGAATGTACTCAGATGACACGCCACGTGTCATCCGAGCGCATTCCGCTGCAAACTCGGCTCCACATTGGAAGCACACTCAGTCATGTGTCGGGGCCTTACAACACTTGCTCCCTAATGAGGTTAGCTTAAAGAGAGTCTATCACCTCCCCCAAGCATATTCTACTGCTTCAACCATGTTACAGAACACATTACAGCGATAAACATTGTATCTTTGTTATGTATGTCACTCTTGTAGATTTGGAGAAAAACAATGTATGCAAATGAAGCAATTGGAGCACTGGGGGCAGGCCCTTAGCTCCCTGGAGAACTGTTCTTGCCACTCAGACCTCTACCATCTCCTGCCTAAATCATCCTGTGCAGTGAGAGTTGCTCGTCCTTCTGCGATGACATCACCTATCCTATTTGAGCAGCAAGAGCAGTGCTCCCAGGACTGAAGGCCCGACTCCAGTGCACCAAATGTCTCATTTGTATATGACCTCAAAGTTGTTTTTCTCCAATTCTACAAGAGTGACATAGATAAAAGTATGACATTTTTCACCATAATGTGCTCTGTAACACAGTGGTTGCAGTTGGATATGCTTGAGGATGATGATAGACCCCCTTTAATCTACCAGGCAACACACACAGGGATTATTTTTGCCCCAGTATAGGATCTTTCATATGGATTATTTTAAATGGTCACTAACTTTTACAGACAACTTAGTCTCATTTAACAGAGCATTTTGCTGTTTTTCGTCTGAAAAAAAACTCTAATATTAGTCCCTGCCACTTGATATCTTCCTGTTTCCTAATTTGCTGTTCCCTCCCTGTTACTGGGGAAGGTCTATCTTTAAAAACAAGCAGACTCAAGGCAGAACACAGTAAGTGGTGGTGGGAGGGGCAGGTCTCTCTTCACAGCAGGACTGAGGCTAGGTCCACATCTGCGTTCGGGTTTCCGCATAAAAAAGCGGTTACCTTAGGAAAACCGCGGACCCCATAGACTATAATGGGGTCCGTGTGGTTTCCGCTCGGTTTCCACCCGAAAAGGGTGGAAAAATGCAGAGAGAAAAGTCCTGCTTGCAACACTTTTCTCTCCGCATTTTTCATGCGGAGAGGGGAATGGAATCCCCGAACGTAATGCAAGCACAGACGTGAACCCAGCCTGAGCAGTTAATAGCAAACTAACAAAAACCTAAATTCAGCTTAATTAAATTGATGTGATCTTAACCACTTCTGTATCGCCCATAGAGTACAGTCATATGAAAAAGTTTGGGCACCCCTATTAATCTTAATCATTTTTAGTTCTAAATATTTGGGTGTTTGCAACAGCCATTTCAATTTGATATATCTAATAACTGATGGACACAGTAATATTTCAGGATTGAAATGAGGTTTATTGTACTAACAGAAAATGTGCAATATGCATTAAACCAAAATTTGACCGGTGCAAAAGTATGGGCACCTCAACAGAAAAGTGACATTAATATTTAGCAGATCCTCCTTTTGCAAAAATAACAGCCTCTAGTCGCTTCCTGTAGCTTTTAATCAGTTCCTGGATGAAGGTATTTTTGACCATTCCTCTTTACAAAACAATTCCAGTTCAGTTAAGTTTGATGGTCGCCGAGCATGGACAGCCCGCTTCAAATTATCCCACAGATGTTCAATGATATTCAGGTCTGGGGACTGGGATGGCCATTCCAGAACATTGTAATTGTTCCTCTGCATGAATGCCTGAGTAGATTTGGAGCAGTGTTTTGGATCATTGTCTTGCTGAAATATCCATCCCCGGCGTAACTTCAAATTCGTCACTGATTCTTGTACATTATTCTCAAGAATCTGCTGATACTGAGTTCAATCCATGCGACCCTCAACTTTAACAAGATTCCCGCTGCCGGCATTGGCCACACAGCCCCAAAGCATGATGGAACCTCCACCAAATTTTACAGTGGGTAGCAAGTGTTTTTCTTGGAATGCTGTGTTTTTTTGACGCCATGCATAACGCCTTTTTGTATGACCAAACAACTCAATCTTTGTTTCATCAGTCCACAGGACCTTCTTCCAAAATGAAGCTGGCTTGTCCAAATGTGCTTTTGCATACCTCAGGCGACTCTGTTTGTGGCGTGCTTTCAGAAACGGCTTCTTTCTCATCACTCTCCCATACAGCTTCTCCTTGTGAAAAGTGTGCTGTATTGTTGACCGATGCACAGTGACACCATCTGCAGCAAGATGATGCTGCAGCTCTTTGGAGGTGGTCTGTGGATTGTCCTTGACTGTTCTCACCATTCTTCTTCTCTGCCTTTCTGATATTTTTCTTGGCCTGCCACTTCTGGTCTTAACAAGAACTGTCCCTGTGGTCTTCCATTTCCTTACTATGTTCCTCACAGTGGAAACTGACAGGTTAAATCTCTGAGACAACTTTTTGTATCCTTCCCCTGAACAACTATGTTGAACAATCTTTGTTTTCAGATCATTTGAGAGTTGTTTTGAGGAGCCCATGATGCCACTCTTCAGAGGAGATTCAAATAGGAGAACAACTTGCAATTGGCCACCTTAAATACCTTTTCTCATGATTGGATACACCTGGCTATGAAGTTCAAAGCTCAGTGAGGTTACAAAACCAATTTTGTGCTTCAGTAAGTCAGTAAAAAGTAGTTAGGAGGATTCAAATCAATAAAATGATAAGGGTACCCAAATTTTTGCACCGGTTAAATTTTGGTTTAATGCATATTGCACATTTTCTGTTAGTACAATAAACCTCATTTCAATCCTGAAATATTACTGTGTCCATCAGTTATTAGATATATCAAATTGAAATGGCTGTTGCAAACACCCAAATATTTAGAACTAAAAATTATTAAGATTAATAGGGGTGCCCAAACTTTTTCATATGACTGTATATACGTTCAAGTGGTGGTTGTATAGTACCGGTACGTCGAAGCAGAAATCAGCAGCTGCACGAGATCGTGCAGCTACTGAAACTGGGAGCCGGCTGTAATTTCAGCCGGAGCTCCCCTAGAGAAGACAGGGAAGGTTTATTACCTTCCCGATCGCTACGTATACAGCGCTCAATGAGATAGATAGCAATCAATAGTACAAATTGTTATCTAGCTTATCAGAAAATGCTTCTTTCTCCACCTCTTAGGCTCTTTTCCTCCTACCCTCCACCCCCTAAACTGTCATTCACTCTAGTAAGCTCAGAGTCCAAGACAGATTTAGAAGAGATTCAAGTATCACATTACAAGTCTATGAAAAGGGAGCAGACAGAGAGAAACAGATATTCAGAGAGTGCTACAGTTAATAGTATGTGCCTATTCACATCAGTAATGTTCAGTACTTCTGTATAATACTCTCCATATTTACTGTTGGTTTCTCCATGTGCTGTCTATGGGAGACAACAGAACAGCTTGTCTCTCCCCTTATAGTCAAGGATGACTGATAATAAGAGATGGAGCATAAACCACACGGACCCCATTATAGTCTATGGGGTCCGCAGGTTTCCTTAGGTAAACCGCTTTTTTTAAGCGTATAGGCTTCCGTTCGGGGGGGGGGGGGGTGTCCCCAAGCGAACGCCCCAAATGGAAACAGAACGCAGATGTGAACCGGCCCTAAGACAGCTCTAATTTTCCACAGCCTGATTCCGACTCCTTCATAAATGGCTAGTGGACATCCATGGTCAGTCAGAAGCAATGCAGCTCCTGTAATTCACAAAAAAAGCTATTGACTGACTTCATAGCATACGCAGTATGCAGCAAACTTTACATATCATTAATTATGCAATATCAATAATTGTACATTATAATTTAAAAATGTATTTATTTTGAAGCCTGAGCTGGTAATCTTATTTCACAGGCCTGTTTGTTTTCTAATATTAATGAAGAAACTTGCAAGACAATGAGGACCCTTGATTTAACGTGCATTTTCCCCAAAATATCAACTGATGTCTAATGTTTATTTCTTTTTTTCAGAGTGCAGTCTGGATTTGGGGAGAATGTGCTGTGAAGTCCGCCAGAAGAATTAGTATGGGTGTGATGAGCAGACTGTAAGCCAGCATAGTGTACTTCACATAAACATGTATCTAGCAACCTATAGAAGGCTTATCTACGTCCACATACAATACTACCCACCCTACTCAAACGGTTGGCATGTAAGTGGCTGTTCATCAGTATTTAGAACCTGAGCGACATTCCCAATATAATACTGTATGGCGTGTCTGCATGCTGGAGGCAAGTGGTGTTTGAACCTGCCCTTCTATCAGGGAGTATGGAGAAAAGCCACAGAAAGAAATGATATGGCCTAACTGCGTAGATTTGCTATACAGGAATCGAGGGAACAGATGTGGACGCCCCAAAAGGAGCTGGAATGGTGGACTTTTTTCTTTTTTGACACAGGGAAGTAGCAGACATAGTTAAGCTGGATTCACATCTGCACTATTATTTCCATTTTTCTTCTCTATTATAGGTTTAGGAAACAAAATTATCAGTGTTGAATCTATCATATTGGACACCAACAACACGCAGCAGACTCTATTGAATATATTCAAAATTCAATGGACCCCAATATGATTTCCATCATTTTACTGGAACAATCTGAGCAGCACACTAGGTTTTTTCTGGATTTTCTCAACTGAATCTGCTACTCAATGTGTGAACGTGGCCTAAGAAACAGCTCAACAGATGTTGGCAGAAGACTACTTCTAATTCTAGATCACGGCTTACAGTCTGCGGCACAGCTCTTTACAGCTGGGTTTTAGGTCTTGCTCCAACTGTCTACACAATATTATCCGGCCCCATCCGAGGCTCCTTGCTTTATGAGAATTACTCCTTAGTCACTTTCTCAGAACTAAAGAATAAACTCCATCAGGATGGAGGACGCACATGCTAATGACTACATGTTACACTTTCCCGGTATGGATTACTCATGTGCTCATCCAGAGCACATTATGAAATAAAGAAAACCCGATATATGGCGGGGGCAGAAAATGGAGCCAAGGCCACATTACCACTTACTGGTACAAAGACATTTCTGTATTCCATACCAGCGTCACCTGTACAAGACGGCCAATGGTTAACTAGATCCTTAACTGTTCTTCACCACAAATGGTTAACTAGATCCTTTCAACGACACCGGATGCGGCATGTAGCACACGCTAGCAAACTGTGGAGGACGGGCAGATTTCCCATCACAGCTTTATGGACGGGGTTACATTTTATGGCCAGGTGGGTTTTTTATTATTTCTAGCTCTACTTTTTGTTAGTTTGCTACAGAGGGCAAGTTCCTGCCATGTTGTCGCTGTCAGGACATCGGACAATATTTACAAAGATTCAATCTGACAGATGTTATTGGTTTATAGGATTGTGATCTGTGGGTGTCAGATACATTGTATACTGTACATGAGGGGAAAAATACAGTCTGCAGAAGGATGACATAATGGATTGTGCAATAAGTGTGGTCTAGTCACTGCCCTCAGCCCTGGCCGCTATCCTGGAGCACTACTGCCCAATGTGAGGCGCTCCACACTCCGGGCCAGCCTCTTTGTTGCCCGGTGACCCCTTCCCAGGCCATGAGGGAGCCACAGACAGCATTCTTTTAGCTGTTGATCGCATGCGGCGCGGAGAACACGCGTCCTTGTCGCGGCCACAGTCAGGAAGCGCCAAGAATGACAGCACTGAGATCTCACCATTCATCCCCCTCCTCCATGATGCCCAGCAACGTGCCCGGCAGGCACACGCCGGGTGCCCAAGGCCTGCTCGCCTCATCCCGCCCACTACAAGCCCCAGCACTGTAGGAAACTCACTTTGCCGCTGGCCGTGCCCCCGCTGACTCCGATCAGGAACGGCTGACCGTTGTTCGGCGTGTGCTCGGGCAGTGCTTGCTCGCTGTCCCCGGCCATGCTTCCCCCAGTAATCCCTCCCTCCAGTGTGTGTGTGTGAGTCACGTCTCTCCGCTCTCAGTGTGCCTGCTCCTCCTCTTCATGATGATGCCTTCATCTCTTATTTGAGCAGTCGGTGGGGGCTGGATCCAAAGCAGTCTCTGTGTGTACCCCCATACACCGACTGGTCGGCACAATGCCAGGCGACGGCTGCTGCTGGCAGAGTGGGGAATGTGGATGTCAGCAGTCATACTGGCTTTGATCCTCCTCTTCCTGGAGATGTCCATTGATAAGTAGCTAACAGGCTGGTTTGTGTCCTTGGGGTGCAGTGTCAGTGTAATGGTGGACACAATGGCTACTTATGCCAGGCATATACCTTCTGTTAGTTACCCCAGATATTCTTGTTGTGAAGAATCAAACATGTTTTAAGGGAGTATTCCAGTATTAACAGATTATCACGTATCTGATGGTGAGGGTCCTGAACACCGATGGCCTGAACAGGGATCCTGTATTTCCTACTTCCCCCACTTGCACTACCACAGTCAGGAGGAGTGGCCCACCTAGCAAGTTATCAAATATCTAATGGTGAGGGTCCTGACCTCTGGATCCCCCCCCTTCCTGATGACCAGCAAAGGGGTCTTGTGTTTCCTATTTACCCATCTGCACTACTGCCAGGCTTTGAATGGAGCTGTGGTCCACTCCTTCTGGCAGTGGTATTGTGGTGGAAACAGGGCCGTGCATTTCAGGCAGGGCCGGAGGCGGGGGAGGATTTTATTGAAAAAGAGGCATTTACAAGGGGCAGAGAGCAATTGGTGGGGGGTATGCATGAGAGCCTGGGCACTGGAATCTGAGGGAATACCCCGAATAGCATTTGAGAACCTAACAGTGTTTATAAAAAAAAAAAAAGGAATTCCTCAGCGTTGGAGCATTGGACCACAATTGTAAAGGTACCATTGGAATCTGTCAACTGCCCTAAGGTCCTACTGCAAACAGTAGTGCTAGAACAGTCAACATTAACATTTTTTTTTGTTTGTTTTAAACATTTCCCTGCCCTTTATACAAAACTTTTTATATGTCTCAAACAACCTCTTTATGGAAGTTTTCCTATAGTGAAAGAGGATGTAAAAATTAACATATTTGTAATATATTTCTATGCTTGATACTGCACTGTCTGAAAGTAAGTCACTTTTCTTCTATGCATCTAATATGTTTTGTAATTGAAATAATGTCCACTTGCTGCAATCCTTTTTGGCGGTCACACTTCCACAGTTACACTGAAAAAGGCTACAAAAGCATTGCTAGAGACCTGGATGTGTATTAATCCACAGACAAATTGTCTTCAAATGGAATGTGTATAGTTTTTAGACTCAAGCCAAGAGCTCAATAGGCAATCCTGAAGGAGGTGAGAAAGAACAAAAGAGTAACAGAAGAGGGAAAAAGAGCAATATACACCAAAACCTCATCCCAGCTGTGAAGCATAGGGGCATCAAGTTTTGGGATGCACTGTTGTGTTAAGGCATGGTTACCTTACAATCATTGAGAAAATAATGAATTCAGTGATGCATCAAAACATTTTGTAGGACAGGGTAAGGACAGCCATATATGACCTCAATCTGCAGAGGTGTTGAGTGATTCAAGCAAGATAATGACCCAAGGCACACAAGTAAGGCTAGGTTCACATCTGAGCTAGAGTCTTCGTTGGAGACTCTGCCGCAGAAAATTGGCGAAGAGAAAAGTCCTGCATGAAGGATTTTTCTCTCTGACGGTTTCAGTATAAAAACGGCGGAAACCTGACGGACAACTGGCAGACCCCATTATAGTCTATGGGGTCCGAGGGTGTCTGCGTGTAACCGCTCTTTTAGCCGTTTGGCTCTTTGTCATTTGGGTCCCCTGGCGGACCCAAATGTTGGAGACATGTGCGCAGATGTGAACCTAGCCTGATGATACGTTTACATCTGCTCTGGAGTCACCTCGTTGCGGAAATGCAACACTAGTGAGAACTTAGCATCAGTCATACAAAGAATGCTTTGAAAGGAAGAAGATTTGAGTTTTGAAATGGCCAAGTCAAAGTCCTGATTCAACCCTCTCGAGATCCTGTGGCATGACATCAAGAGGGCTGTACATGCAAGACATCCCAGAAATAATGAGCTGAAACATAAAGTAATGGTCCAAAATTCCTCCACAGTATTGTGCAAATTTTATGCACAGGTACAGGAAATGCTTGATGGAGGTAATTGCTGCTGAAGGAGGATCTACAGATTGTTAAATTCAAAAGGTTCACTTACTTTTTATTTCTGAACTGTGGATATTTACTTAATGTGCTCAATAAAAGACTTGATTAATAAACGGTGTGTTAAGTAGTTTATAGGTTGTGATTGTCTTTAATTGTGACTCACATAACAATCTGACATTTTAGTAAAGGAATTTTCCCATCTCCGTGTTCTACCTACTTTTCTGTCTTCTCTCCCCTCCACTTCCTAGTCTTAGTGATAAGTTGGTGGTCAGAGTTAGCCTGTGTGATGTACAGCAACTTGCTCACAAGGCTAAAATGCACACGTATCTCTGGATATACAGTGCTGGCCAAAAGTATTGGCACCCCTGCAATTCTGTCAGATAATACTCAATTTCTTCCAGAAAATGATTGCAATCACAAATGCTTTGGTAATAATATCTTCATTTATTTTGCTTGCAATGAAAAAACACAAAAGAGAATGAAAAAAAAAGTCAAATCATTGATCATTTTACACAAAACTCCAAAAATGGGCCGGACAAAAGTATTGGCACCCTCAGCCTAATACTTGGTAGCACAACCTTTAGACAAAATAACTGCGAACAACCGCTTCCGGTAACCATCAATGAGTTACAATGCTCTGCTGGAATTTTAGACCATTCTTCTTTGGCAAATTTCTCCAGGTCCCTGAGATTTGAAGGGTGCCTTCTCCGAACTGCCATTTTGAGATCTCTCCACAGGTGTTCTATGGGATTCAGGTCTGGACTCATTGCTGGCCACTTTACAAGTCTCCAGTGCTTTCTCTCAAACCATTTTCTAGTGCTTTTTGAAGTGTGTTTTGGGTCATTGTCCTGCTGGAAGACCCATGACCTCTGAGGGAGACCCAGCTTTCTCACACTGGGCCCTACATTATGCTGCAAAATTTGTTGGTAGTCTTCAGACTTCATAATGCCATGCACACGGTCAAGCAGTCCAGTGCCAGAGGCAGTAAAGCAACCCCAAAACATCAGGGAACCTCCGCCATGTTTGACTGTAGGGACCGTGTTCTTTTCTTTGAAGGCCTCTTTTTTTTTTTCCTGTAAACTCTATGTTGATGCCTTTTCCCAAAAAGCTCTACTTTTGTCTCATCTGACCAGAGAACATTCTTCCAAAAAGTTTTTGGCTTTCTCAGGTAAGTTTTGGCAAACTCCAGCCTGGCTTTTTTATGTCTCTGGGTCAGACGTGGGGATTTCCTGGGTATCCTACCATAGAGTCCCTTTTCATTCAGACGCCGACGGATAGTACGGGTTGACACTGTTGTACCCTCGGACTGCATGGCAGCTAGAACTTGTTTGGATGTTAGTCGAGGTTCTTTAGCCACCATCCGCACAATCTTTCGTTGAAATCTCTCGTCAATTTTTCTTTTCCGTCCACATCTAGGGAGGTTAGCCACAGTGCCATGGGCTTTAAACTTCTTAATGACACTGCGCACGGTAGACACAGGAACATTCAGGTCCTTGGAGATGGACTTGTAGTCTTGAGACTGCTCATGCTTCCTCACAATTTTGCTTCTCAAGTCCTCAGACAGTTCTTTGGTCTTCTTTCTTTTCTCCATGCTCAATGTGGTACACACAAGGACACAGGACATAGGTTGAGTCAACTTTAATCCATTTCAACAGGCTGCAAGTGTGATTTAGTTATTGCCACCACCTGTTATGTGCCACAAGTAAGTAACAGGTGCTGTTAATTACACAAATTAGAGAAGCATCACATGATTTTTCAAAGGGTGCCAATACTTTTGTCCACCCCCTTTTTTATGTTTGGTGTGGAATTATATCCAATTTGGCTTTTTGACAATTCTTTTTGTGGTTTTCCATTGACGACAAATTAAATGAAGTTATTATTACCAAAGCATTTGTGATTGCAATCATTTTCTGGAAGAAATTGAGTATTATCTGACAGAATTGCAGGGGTGTCAATACTTTTGGCCAGCACTGTAACAGAGGCACTGATCAAACACTGTTCTGGCCCTTAGCAGCTAAGTGCACTCAATTACAGTGAAGAGAAGGGATTAAAGGTGACTGGGTAAAGGGATTGACATCACCTGCCCAGCCACTGCTACTAGATAGCAGAGGTGGTCTGAAACCTAGTCAAGGCATAATGAGCAGTATTTGACAAATGGAGTAAGATCGGTACAGTAAAACACTGCAGTAAGCCTAACATAATTACAGATATTTGAATACCCTTTTAATGGTAATGCAGAAAAGCAGGTAATTTCAAAGGGAACACTTAATTTGTCTTTGAACTGTATATGGTCTTCCCTTGAAGTGTAAATCTTGTTTTTCATTTTTTGCTTTTCTGTGTGTTGGTGGGGGGTGGTATTTGATAAACATTGTTTAATATACTTCATTAACCAAATTTCCTTTTAATAGAAAACAAGTGCTAAAGTTCTCTAAAAGGTATCGTCTGTTTCTTCACTCTTCCAAAGTTCTCTTTAGTAACCCTGTAACTGAGCTGTTGTCAGTGAAAATCTGTAGACATTTCTATTGCTAGTATGTACAGCTGTAGTATTTGTCAAATGTGGTGATCGTATACTACCAAGATTGCAATTCTAGCTATTACAAAGCCAGAGATATCACCAGTTAAAAACACAGCCTGAAATATGATGTTTATAAACAGCATGAACTGCTTCATATAAAGATCAGTTTTTGGTAGCATATGGAATCTGAGACTCTCAGATATCACATGATATCATTACTTTTCTAGGTTTTTTAAAACCGGATCTACAGCTATTTGAACTGACCCACCTCCTTTACCCCCTTGGAAATTTCTATATCTGCACATACTGATAGCACACAATGGAACAGATTTATTAAAATTGTCAATAAGCAGTACTTTCTTAGTTGTGCCCCCCTTTTGGAACTGCTACATCTGTACATAGTGTATGCTAGTTCAGTGGGCTATCCGCCTTTTTCCCAGATAGCACACTGACCCATTCATTTCTGTCGGCCTACGCACATGACCATGTATTACACAGTTCCATGTGCGGACTGACAGTCCAGGCCGCACAACTGAAGATAGGTCCTATGCCTGTCCGGTTTTGCGGCCGTGCTTCTGCGACCCCTATTCATGTCATTCATGTGCCGGCCATGCCGTTCAATCACTAAGGCCCCATGTAGACACAGCCAAAAAGTGCTGCAGGAAAACCCACGGCGAAAAGGCGCTTTTCACAGAAAATCCGCAAAGTTTAACTCTGCGGACTCCCTGCTTCAATTACACCTATACGTAACACTCTAGTGTTTCCATAGGTATAATTGACATGCAGTGATTCACAAAAACGCAATGGTTTTGAAATCGCAGCATGTCTGCTGCGGATATTTTTCTGCAATGTGTGGATGGGATTAGTAGTATAATGTTTTTCCGTGCTAGCCATAGAAAGTAGTGGAAGAGTGAAGAAATCAGGCGATACCTTTTAGAGGCTAAGTGAGTATATTTGATGGTGAGCTTTCAAGAGTACTAGCTCTCTTCTTCAGACATGGTGTTATACAAGAAACTGAAAATTCACAGACTTTTTAAACACTAAAGACATGGACCTTCAAAGGATCTTAGAATCCTTAAAAAAAAACAAAAATGCAATATAAGTAGAGAAGTTATTTACTACAGGTCAAAAAATAAACAATCTGGAAACTTGTGGGGCATGACAGAGGGATCAGTAATTCTTGCTGTTATCTGTTTGCTATCAGGTGGTGATTTGTGACCCTCAAAGTTCATACATAGTGTGACATGAAACTGGCATGAATATTAAGTACAAATTGCAGAGTTTGAAATTTTTGCATTAACTTATATTCCCATTCCTTACTCTTCCTCTGCGTCTTAAAATGTCCCATTAAAACCACAACCCGCAAATCTTCCAAAGAGTGGTCTTCTCCGGAGAAATGTGCGGCCACTGGGAGATCTGTTCTGCTGTTATTAATGTTGAATCTGTGTGAGTTCATGCGCTAAGTCTCTGCCCTGTTTCCCCCACATAGAGGCCTGTGGTGGGACATTGCACACACATTATGAAATACACAACATTGGAAGACCTGCAGGAAAATGTCCCCCTAATTCTGTGAACCTGTTGTGACTGTGGGACAGGTACACTGTCAGTGGTGTGGACCTTGAAGCTTTTTCATTAGTAATGTGTTTGCTGTACATTCAGTACTTTAGATTGTAATAATCCCTGTGATTGCTGCATTCCACTACAATGGTCGCTGTTATATCTCGTGACGTGTGTTGTGACTTCAGATCACACAGTGCTTTGGGGACCAGGAAGCACTTTCTCTATGTAATTCTATAAGACTCACATTAAGAGACTTGAATAAAGTGATTTTTCATCCACACAGAACACACTGTTTGATTTGGACAGTCACGACTGGTGTCAGGTGGTATAATAGCACATCGAACATCAGTCATAGAGTGCAAACAGGGAAAAAGAAAAAAACTTTAAGGCTAAGGCCCCACATAGCGAAGAGCAGCAAAAAAATGCTGCAGAAAAAAAAACACAATTTTCTCCACAACATTTTTCATTGTGATTTTGCAGAGTTTTCCTCTGTGGATTTTCTGCCACTTTTATACAGTACCTATACAGCAAACGCCAGCGTTTCCGCAGGTATACTTGACATGCAGCAATTTAAAACGCAGCTTTTCTGGTACAGATTCTTTCTGCAATGTGTGGATGAGATTAGCCAGAATCCCATCCACTTTGCAGGTAAAGTAAAACACAGCGTTTATTCGCAACGTTGGGCCCCAGCCTAAAAGGAATGTCACAAAAACCCAACATATCAACCCAGCCCGCAAATATATTGATTGAGGTGACCCTAACCTATCTGTTGCGTGGCTGGGTTAATATGCTGGATTCTGGGGACAGAATCCTTTAATATCAGCCAGTTTTATTTTACATAACCGTTGACGAATATTAACTACATCAGAGCTGGAAAATCACTGGTTAAACATGGTCAAATATTGGGATGGACTTCTGAATTGAGATTGTCTTCTGTAGCCAATCTCTGTGGCCAACTTCACTGTCAATATTACAATAAACTCACTGTAGGACAAAGCTTTTCTTTGTAGAAAATGTGTTATATAAAGACTAGGTTCACATCTGTGTTGGAGTCTTCTTAGGAGACTCCGCCACAGATTCCGCAAGGAGGACTTTTCTCTCTGCGGGTTTCAGTATAAAACCAGCGAACCCCACATAATCTATAGGGTAACCACTTTTTAAGTGGACAGGCCCTCCAACTTTCGGGTCCCCATGCAGACCCAAATGACAGAGACCCAAACGCTAGTATGTACCTAGTGTAACACTGACTCAAAATGTACAACTCAATAAACTATACTAGTGCGCTGTTGACTGTTACCTAATGTTTATTAATAGTAATTGTCATGTGCTGGTATTTTAGGCAATAACTCTGATGTCACTATATTATACAGTGCTCTATGTTTCCATAATAAATACCCTGCTGTTTAAAGATTAAGTTCACTATGGGCATTGGGTCTTTTACTTATGTGATCATGTAATCATGTAACTTTTTTATACAGATTAGTTTAACAACATATTTAAAAGGCTTTTCCAGGACTTAATGGGAACCTGTCAGGTCAATTTGAGACACTAAACCATCCACAGGCCCTTATGGACCTGAGGTTTAGTGTCCCAAACAGACCTGTAATAAATCCATAAATGCCTGCGATAAAAAAAGCTTTATACTTACCCTTCTGCTGTACTGTATACCTTGGCTTTGGTGCGCATGCCGTGTACCTCCGGCACTTGCGCAGTGAAGCGGGGGTGTATGTCCTTGGCTTCACTGAAGAACCAGGCAGGTGCCGGAAGCACCAAAGATGAGTCCGATGAGAGTCATTTCTAGGTAAGTATATAGGTTTATTTTTTTTTTAAATTGCGGGCATGGGTGGATTTAAAACAGGCAGTCCCAAATCGACCTGACAGGTTCTCTTTAAATATTGATGACTTATCCTTAGGAGAGATTGTCAACATCAATTCAGCAGGGGCCTGACACCTGGCACCCCGCCAATTTTCGGTTTAGGTAAGTGCGGTTACCACTGTACAGGCTAATGATGCCACTTTCATTGGTCACAAGGTCTATTTGTAGCTCAGTCCCATTCAAGTGAGTAGGCCTGAGCCAAGCACACCTGCTAGACAATGTACAGTGCTATAACTTGATAAGCAGTGAAGAGGAAGCAGAACTTGTCCAAATGCTACTGCCTCTTCAACAGCTGATCGGTTGCCAGGCGCCCCATCCATCTGATACTGATAATCTATATTATGGATAGATAATTAATATCAGCTGAAAATCCCCTTTAAATCATTCCTGAGAAGGAGATGCACTAACTGGACAATTTACAGCAACCCACCCTCCTCTATGTATTGAAATAACAAGATGTATATTTGCTCTTTGGAACATGTTGGTGACACTTCAGAGGGCCTTTGGATCAAAGAGATAGACTTTAAAAAGCTTGTAGGTTGTTATTCTGTCTGAATATTGCGGGGGGCATTCATTAAGACTAGTGTATTATATGGTGGTCTTAATGAGCCCTGTGCTGGCAGAGGATTCATGGCAAAGCCTCTATTTAATCAGCCATCAGGCACATCCTCTACTGGGCTGTGTGCCGCTGTAGAAATCTATAACAGCTCACAGCTAGCATAGATTTCTGTCACAAGAGTGACATAAATGTTAGTGAATTTGGTGTGGTAGTTGGCCCTGCCCGAGCCCCTGCCCACCCAATTTTAGAAAAGTGGTGAGGTGGGGTAAAAGTGACTATTTTAGTTTCTAGTGATGTTAAAAGGTCATAAATCACCAGTTTGTGACTTTTTTATGCCAAAATAGTGGCTAGTATTCTTAGTGACTCTTCCCCTAGATATATATAAAAGTAGTAACTGGGCCACAGTCAATTACATGTGTTGCTAAAGATCACTCTTTTCCCAGTCATCTCACAGCCATATCAGCAAGTGTGCTAACAATGCAATGTTTTTCACTGCTTCATTTACTGAAGTATAATGTTGTACCGTGTTAGCCATTGAAAGTAGTGGAAGAGAGAAGAAATCAGGCGATACCTTTTAGAGGCTAACTGAGTATATTTATAAGTAAGCTTTCAGAAGACTAGCTTCCTTCATCAGACATGGTGTTATACAAGAACTGAAAATTCACAGATAAAAATCTGTGAATTTTCAGTTCTTGTATAACACCATGTCTGATGAAGGAAGCTAGTCTTCTGAAAGCTTACTTATAAATATACTCAGCCTCTAAAAGGTATCGCCTGATTTCTTCACTCTTTCATTTATTGAAGCACATCCAAGATAAGAAACATATTCACCCAAAGTGCAAAAATGTTCATAGTGGTCTATATCTTGTCTGCCCAGGGATTCTTCACATAGTCCAATTACAAACTATAATCCTTATGGGAACAAATAAGGAAGAGGATATGGAGTGGGGCGACCACATGCTAGTGGCAACATTTTAGGAGACTTCCTTCTTTCTCAAGTATATGCAATATGTCCCAACTCCAGTTACATTACTCCAATACATATTCCAGGGTACAGCACGAGGTAGAGCACCTGGTCAATACAGACAAAGTTATAAACCATATTACAGATGTAGAGTACAACAATAAAGGTACTTCACACGTAGGGGGCAAAAAATTTAACTAAAATTAGTAAGATTATTACTAATTTATTAATGAATAAATTGTAACACCTGGCCACAGTGTTTTAACTGCATTTTTTCTCAGTAAAAAAAAAAAACACACCATTAAATATGGCAAAAAATCTTGTGTGTGAAACGAGCTTAAGGCTAACGCCCCATGTTGGGGAAAAGCCGCATTTTTGTTGTTTACTCAATGTGTGACTTCAACCTCAGAGATTAGGAGCACCTGAAATATTATCCTGTAAAGCATTAATATAGCTACAATTCATATTGTCACATTTAGCCTCATATAAGTTAGTGCCCATTTTACGCCCACTGGCAAGGATAATGACTATGAAGCCATCACTAATACCAACACCACAGAAACGCAATGAAACTGCACAGCTCTTTTAACTCTAAAAATCCAGTACACTTCCTTCTGAAGTAATCTGATCCTAATCTGTTCGTCAGCGCCTTTGATCCGATGAAATACTTTATGTCCCATTTCATGTGAGTATCTAGTGACATCTGTCCCGTCATACTTTTCTGTGATTATTTTCCCTCCTCTGTAATTTGCTGTCATACTTTCAGTGTAGACATGCCAAGCAGTGTGTAAAGATATTACCAGTACACCCTTAAGAATCTTAGGTGCGAGTGAAGGACATTTTCCAGACATCAGTACAGTAAATGTATTCCCTTGCACTCTTATTGAACTGGTTGAAATGAGATAATCTCAGTTTTATTTCCATCAGACATGAAAGAATTACGGAGATACGTTATAAGCCAGACATCTAGGTCACATGACCTTTTCAATGGCTATCACAGCAGAGACCACAAGGCATTCCCCTTAGACACAAGGAACCAAGGAATTAAACCCCAGACATCCCAAAACCCAACTCTCCCTACTCCAGCAGCCAGACCTTTTACCAGGGTTTAGGTAAAACCCTCCAGCAAGGAACATACCTTTCCCAGGTGCTTTTAGAAGGAATATGACAAGAACCTGGGAGAAATGTAAACTCCTTCTACCACTTTACCCCTGGTCCTGTCACATATCCTCCCCCCTGTTTCGACCTCAGGGGCGGAACACTCTGTGTAATCAAACAATATGCCCTAGACAGGGCATCTGCATTTCCAAGCTGACAGCCTGGTCTGTGCTCAACTGAAAAGTTAAAGTCCTGCAAGGACATGAACTATCTGGTCACTCGCCTGTTTTTCTCTCGGTTTTGAGACATCCACTTAAGTGGGGCATGGTCTGTAATGAGTGTGAATGTTCTCCCTCTCAGATAGTACCTGAGAGCTTCTAATGCCCACTTGATCGCCAGGCATTCCTTCTCCACAATGGCATCTCTCTTCTCATGCTCATTCAGTTTTTTACTCAGGTAAACTACAGGATGCTCTTCCCCTCCCCTGACTTGTAACAACACCGCTCCTATGCCAACATCAGAGGCATCAGTTTGCATAGTAAACTGTTTTTGAAGTCTGGTGTTATCAACACCGTCTGGGAACAGAGAGCTTGCTTCAGTCTTTGGAAGGCCTGCTTGGCTTCAGCAGTCCATTTGACCATAACTAAATCTTTACCTTTTGTAAGGTCAGACAAGGAGCAGCAATACTGGCAAAGTTTTCAGTAAACTGCCTATAGCAGGGGTGTCAAACTCATTTTCACCGGGGGGCCACTTCAGCCTCACGGGGTACCTTGAAGGGCCAAGATTATTTTACACGTGTATAAAAGTAACTTCTCCTTAACAGTTAAGCGAGCTATTAGACAGTGTATAATATAAACAGGCGCCATAGCCCCTATTTATAGCGCCCCATTTACACACACTATAATGTTCCACAGCAGTCCCTGCACACTGTATTATGACTCGCACCTGCCCTTGCACACGGTATTATGCACGGTATTATGCTCCCTAGTGGCCCCTGCACACGGTATTATGCTCCATAATGGCCCCTGCACT
Source organism: Leptodactylus fallax (assembly GCA_947044405.1). NCBI lineage: Eukaryota > Metazoa > Chordata > Amphibia > Anura > Leptodactylidae > Leptodactylus > Leptodactylus fallax. The sequence goes on along the minus strand of CAMRHE010000192.1, from coordinate 3,603,864 downwards.
GGTATTATGCTCCACAGTGGCCCCTGCACTGGTATTATGCTCCACAGTGGTCCCTGCACAGGGTATTATGCCCCATAGTGGCCAAACCATGAACTATGATTATACTCTGGGGTCTTTTCAGACCCCAGAGTATAATGAACGGAGACCCAGGGTAGGTGACAAACATAAAAACCAGTGTTACTTACCTATCCTGGACACCGGTGCACTTGCAGCTTTCGGCCCTGTTTAATTGCGCACACACGTCACGTGATCAGGCCGGCGACGCGACCTGATGACGTCACCAGAGGCCTCAAGCCTGCTCGGAGTAACACCGATCGCAGGAGAGGTTAGTAGGATATGTTTTTATGTTCCCTCACCTCCCCTGGGCCCCCAATTATTATATTTCAGACCCCGGAGTATAATAATAGTAGTGTTTGAGGCCCGTGGCCTCACTTACCGATGCTGCTGCTCACAGCGGCTACCACTTCCCTTTCTGCGTCCCATAGCAGAAGGGGAAGCGCGAGGCGGCCACGAGCAGACGCGGGGTAGGTAAATAAATAGTCCGTGACCTGCTGGGGATACTTCAGCAGGTTACGGCCTATATATATATATATATATATATATATATATATATATATATAAAAAGTTATACTCACCTGCGATGCCTTGATGCAGCCGCCGCTGCCTCCTCTTCTTGTCCACGACGTCTGTGTCTCAGCGTAGGCGGCGCGATGACGTCATTGTATCGCCGCCTGCGCTGAGATGCGACGTCTCTTAAACCAGCCCAGGACAGGCCCCGCTCAGCTCTGTTTTTTTTTTTTTTTTAAAGCGGTCTGTCCTGGGCTGGTTTACATTGAATAGAAAAATGCCACCCCCCAGACAGTGAGGGACAGTGCCGCCTGAGGCAATAAAGATGGCGGCCGCCCAGGGGCGCACCGCTAATGAGGCGAAGTGAGGCGGCCGCCATCTTTATTGCTCTTGTATTGCGTGAGGCCGGGCCGGATAACAGAAGGCAGCGGGCCGGATTCAGCCCGCGGGCCTTGTGTTTCACACTTGTGGCCTATAGTAACCAGTTAGGCCCAAAAATGCCCTAACCTGTTTCTTGTTTACTGGCCTAGGCCAGTTCTTAATGGCCTCAATCTTGTTTATTTGAGGGTTAATAACGCCTCGTCCAATTGTGTACCCCAAGTACTTTGCCTCTTCTTGCCCAATAGTACATTTTTTGGGATTTGCTGTCAAACCCGCTTCCCTAATAGAATTCAGGACAGCTTGAACCCTGGGTAGATGATTTTCCCAATTTGGGCTATGTATTATTACATCATCCAGAAAGGCAGCTGCATATTTTCGATGGGGTTTTAAAATTCTGTTCATCAGCCTTTGGAATGTGGCTGGAGCCCCATGCAGACCAAAGGGAAGAACTACATACTGAAAATGACCATCAGCGGTGCTAAAGGCAGTTTTCTCTTTGGCCTCCTCAGTCAATGGCACTTGCCAGTAGCCCTTTGTCAAATCCAATGTAGTGAAATATTGGCCATTACCCAACCTATCAAACAGCTCATCCACTCAAGGCATTGGATAAGCATCAAATTTTGACACTGCATTCAACTTTCTGAAGTCGTTACAAAATCTTATAGTGCCATCTGGTTTTGGTATTAGCACTATAGGACTAGACCAATCACTATGTGACTCCTCGATATCCCCTAGATTAAGCATCATTTGCACTTCTTCTGCAATAGCTTTGCGCCTCGCCTCAGTTACCCTGTATGGTTTTTGATTCACTCTGACACCCTGTTCTGTTATGAAGTGATGTTTGATTAAGTGGGTTTAGCCTGGTAGTTCAGAGAATACGTCTCTGTTGTGCTGCACAAACTCTTTTGCCTCCTGAGTTTGTGAGCCAGCCAAAGTTTCTGGAATGTTAACATGAGGTATCCCAGAGATACCATCCCCTTTACATGTATTGTTGACCACTAACAACACTTCCAAGGTTTGATTAAATTTACATGGTAAATTTGGTAAGGCTTCCGTTTACCTGGCTGATGTACTCTTTAATTTATATTGCCAACCTTCTCTACAATTTCATATAGCTTTCTACTGTAGGAACCAGAACCAAGACACTGTCACCAGGGCTGAAGTTCCTTATCTTAGCAGACTGATTCTCCTGAGCTTGGGGCTCTGAAACATAAGAAAAGTATTGTTTTTATTCTGCTAACAGCATCTACAGCACTATGGGAGCGGTTTAAAGTAGCTGGGGGCAGTGATAGACTCCCTTTAAAGAGATTTGCTCATCTCAGGGTTTTAGATGCCCTCCTTTCTTTTCTCTGCTTCACTTCCTGGTTTTCAGCTCAGTCCACTAGTGTGCTCCATGTCTGTTTCTAAATTGCAATTATTTCCATCCAGAGATAACAGATGCACTGATATTAGCCCTTATCAGGGCTCAGAGATGGAAAGCAATATGCAGAGAGAGGGAGAGAAAAGAATATATGTGTCCATAAATATGGCTTGAGAGCATAGACTGAGTCATTAGCCCAATCAGATAGGTGGTCTGTAACTTGCAAATGTAAAGCACCATGGAATTAATGGTGCTATATAAATAAACAATAATAACAATAATAATAATAACTTAGACAACAAGCTGTAAACATTGAGAAGGCACAATGAGCAGTGTCTCACAAACAGAGCAAAATAGATAAAGCAATGTATTGTTGAAACACTTCAGTTAGCTTAAGCGACACATTTAAATATGACGCTTGGGATTTGAATGATCCTTTAATGCAGAGGAGGCGAGAGCTGCAGACCAATTCTCAGAGGAGCCACAAAAAGAAGGAGCAACAGGGGGAGTAGGGAGTTGATTGTGGGAGGTCCCATATGGAGAATCAGGGAAGCCTTTTATGGGAGGAAGCATCCATCTTGGACCAATGTGTGTCCAAGCAACAGGACCTAACATTAGGAGCAGTGGCGTAACTATGAATGGCTGGGCCACAAGGCGAACATTTGACATGGGGCCCCCCCGAACCACCGCCCCCCAACCCCACCCGCACAAACCGCTGGCCCAAACCCCCCACATAAACCGCATTCCTGCACACACTATTATGCACCATAGTGGCCCATGCACACAGTATTATGCCCCATAGCGGCCCCTGCACACAGTATTATGCCCCATAGCGGCCCCTGCACACGGTATTATGTCCCATAGCAGCCACTGCGAACTGTATTATGCCCCATAGTGACCCCTGCACACACTATTATGCCCCATAGTGGCCCGTGCACACAGAATTATGCCCCATAGTGGCCCCTGCACACATTATTATGCTCCATAGTGGCCCCTGCCCAAAGTAGTATGCCCCATAGTGGCCCCTATACTCAGTAGTATGCCCCACAGTGGCCACTGCACACAGTATTATGCCCCATAGTGGACCACGCATGAACGATTATTATACTCTGGGGTCTTTTCAGATCCCAGAGTATAATGATCGGAAAACCCAGGAGAGGATACAAACATAAAAAAAACAATGCTACTTACCTCTTCCTGGCTCCAGTGCACTCCTGTGCGCTACTTTGGCCATCTTCAATGTTGGAGCAGATCTCACTTGAGTGAGGCCGACGTCGCAACGCATAATGACGTCGGCTGACGTCTGGGACGTCACCAAACAGGCCCGAAGCCTGCGGAGTGTAGGAAAGGTGAGTTACAGTGTTTTTTATGTTCCCTCACCTCCCCCGGGCCCCCGATCATTATACTAACAGTGTTTGTGGGGTTCGTGGTAGTGGCTGCCACAGGGCTCCGGGTCCCAGGCCCCATAATGTTCCGGGCCCTGTGGCAGCCGCTACCACTGTTCCCCCGATATTTACGCTCCTGACTGGGAGAGAGACTGAGAGCTGCAGCTTCACCCAAATCCTTCAAGAAGAATGTAGTACAGTGGGTGTTGATTGATGTCCATAAGTCAGCTAAAGATGAGTTTGGAACAAAGCTGATTCGCTCTGAATTTTGCAAAAAAAAACTTTGAGCACAAACAAGCCCAATTTTTTGCTGTTTAATTCACACGAAATGGCTAAAACGACAGCCGACATGTTGACAGCATGGAGAAAGAAGAGAAAGATCTCATGATCTTGGGTATCAGACGGACTCACTCATAATGCATAGCTAAGTAACAAGGCTAGACTAATAAGTCTTAAGGTCAATCATGACTCATGGGCAGTATAAAGATAGTGTCAGCCCAGAAAGAGAAGATGTCCATTTTGTGGGGAGAAATTAGATAGGATCTTAGACAGCCAGAGAGATAGGAAATAATACACAGATAATACAATGTGGGGTGCTGGGGATTAGTACTAAGGAATAAAGAATAAGATTTAGATGTATTTAAGAAATTGATATAGATGGAGATAGTATAAGAAACTGAATCACTGTCATAGACTCCCAGTATAGAGTTGATAAACCAGCACTACAGCACAGACAGGCTATGTGTATGTATGCTGCTGACTCTGCAGCCGTTTCATCAATCAAATTCTATCCTGCATATTGTATGTGTTCAAGAAAACTAGAACACATGGGCGTAACAAATAACCACAGCAATACTTGTAATGGGCCCCACTCTACCATGATCACTTTAACTGGACCTGGACTGCCCATAGACTTTATATGTCCTTGCAGTGTGAAGCAGGGTATTAGCCCCAGTTACAGAAGAAATCAGTAGAAAAAAAAACAAAAGGTATGTTAAAATGCCCCCAACGGTCTTTTATTATTATTATGGGGGGGCGCCCCAATTTAAGAAAGACATCGATTTATTCGAGCAGGTCCAGAGAAGAGCAACCAAAATGGTGGAAGGTCTACAAACCATGTCCTACGAGGAAAGGCTAAAAGAATTGGGATTGCTTAGTTTGCAGAAGAGAAGGCTAAGGGGAGACTTAATAGCGGTATTTAAATATCTGAAAGGTTGTCACAGTGCAGAGGGATCTAACCTTTTCTTATTAGCAGAAGGAAGCACGAGAAGTAATGGGATGAAACTAAGGGGAAGGACATTCAGATTACACATTAGGAAAAACTTTTTAACAGTAAGGGTAGTGAGGGAGTGGAATAGGCTGCCACGGGAGGTGGTGAGTTCTTCATCAATTGAAATCTTCAAGCGGAAACTGGATAGATATATAGCTGGGATGATTTAGGAAATCCTGCTTTTGCAGGGGGTTGGACTTGATGGCCCTTGAGGTCCCTTCCAACTCAAACAAAACAAAACATTTATATATACCGTATTTTTCAGACTATAAGATGCACTTTTTTTCCCCAAGATTTTGGAGGAAAATGGGGGGGTGTTTTACAGTCCGAATGTAGTGTGGGGGGGGGGCAGCAACGGTGGAGCAGTGTCACCCCTAGTAGTACAGGGCCCCGCAGCACCATGATAGCGATCGGGGAAAGCCTAGTTCCCCCGATCGCTATATACATAGTCTGCCCTGGGGAGGTGAATAAAAATAGCAAACACTTCTACTCACCTCTCCAGGGCTTCCGACGATCCCCTGGATCCTGTTTGGGGCTCTTCCAGGCCTGTCACGCTGAAGAGAACCAGATGGAGCAAGGATACCCAGGAGAGGTGAGTATAAGTGTTATTTTTAATCATTTCTCCTGGGCCTCCGATTATTATAAACTGGGTTCTGAGAAGACCCCAGTGTATAATAATGGCACATGGAGCTTATTATACTGTGGAAGCATATTGTATTGTGTTGTGGACACTGTGATGAGCATATTATACTGTGTGGGGGCCACTATGGGAAGCATATTGTACTGTGTGGGGGACACTGATGAGCATATTATACTGTGTGGGGACCACTATGGAAGCATATTGTACTGTGTGGGGGCCACTGTGATGAGCATATTATACTGTGTGGGGGGCCACTGTGATGAGCATATTATACAGTGGGGGGCCACTGTGAGGAGCATATTCTATTGTGTGTGGGCCACTATGGGAAGCATATTGTGTTGTGTGGGGCCACTATGGGAAGCATATTGTACTGTGTGGGGGCCAGGTGTTGCAGCACGTTAGGAGAAGAAAGCCTGCTCCGCCCGTATGTGCCTTCATCACATGATTGGTGTGTCCCACATTAACATAAGCAAATTCCACTGCAGGGCCACCTGTCAAAGTGGCCCTGCACCTGTTGCAAAGAGCCACACAGGTTGTGCAACACTGCTGTCCACATGCAAGAGTGTTGCACAACCTGTGGCCCTCCAGCAGCAGATCCCCCCCCCCCCATAATTTTTTTTCCTATTTTCCTCCTCTAAAACCTATGTGTTTCTTATGGTCCGTTGCAACTTATAGAAAAATATGGTATACATAAATATATATATATATATATATATATATATATATATATATATATATATATATACACACACACAGAGGGGAAAAAAAGTATTTAGTCAGCCACCAATTGTGCAAGTTCTCCCACTTAAAAAGATGAGAGAGGCCTGTAATTGACATCATAGGTAGACCTCAACTATGAGAGACAAAATGAGAAAACCTATCTAGAAAATCACATTGTCTGATTTTTAAAGAATTTATTTGCAAATTATGGTGGAAAATAAGTATTTGGTCAATAACAAAAGTTCATCTCAATACTTTGTTATATATCCTTTGTTGGCAATGACAGAGGTCAAACGTTTTCTATAAGTCTTCACAAGGTAGGCGCACACTGTTCCTGGTATGTTGGCCCATTCCTCCATGCAGATCTCCTCTAGAGCAGTGATGTTTTGGGGCTGTCACTGGGCAACACGGACTTTCAACTCCCTCCAAAGGTTTTCTATGAGGTTGAGATCTGGAGACTGGCTAGGCCACTCCAGGACCTTGAAATGCTTCTTACGTAGCTACTCCTTCGTTGCCCCCTATGGGGTTTAACAAAACAGTTTTTAAAAGTATTAAAAAAAAATAGAAAACTAAAAATTCAAATCACCCCCTCTCCCTAGATTTAAAATAAAAATAAAAACAAATTTTACATCCCCATGTCCAAAAACACCCGGTTTACAAACATATAAAAATATTTTTCTCATACAGCGCCTTCCATTTCGCTTTTTTCCATTTGAATAAAAAGCAATCAAAACATCAGACATTCCCCAAAATGGTATAACTAAAAAGTACATTTAGCCCTGCAAAAAAAATATGCCTTACACGGAAATATAAAAAAAGTGTCAGAATATGGTGACTCCAAGAATTTTTTTTTTTTTTGCAGAGATTTGGATTTTTTTTTAGTTTCAATACTTTTTATTGGATTTTTTACATAATAGAAAAAGAAAAGAAAAACAATCATGTACATCACTTCAAAGTAAGCAGCATACCATAGAGGTTACGGCATAACCCTGACAGTAGTACAAAGTTCATATGCTACTATATTGCATGAAGTTAAAACTAAACTAATTAATAAACACAGAACAGTAAAAGGCACAACTGGTGAAGCTGTTATGAAAACACATCAGACAATAATATCAAGGATCTGGCTAGAGGAGGAATGAATGAAGCATAATGAAGTGAAAGAAATCGAAGCGGAATGAGATGAAGTGGATTGAGGTGATGTGAAATAAAATAAAATGAGCTGAAGTGAAATGAATTCATGGCATGTTAGACCATAGACAGACGGACACACGTTACCCTACGTATCTGGGCTGAATCCTGTAGTCCCATATATTCGCAAAAGTATTATACGAATGATTTCCCAGAGCAATGATCTTTTCATAAGCAAGGGTGTTATTGATGGCAGACCATAGGGCCGAAATGGGCAGGGGGGCGGTTGATTTCCATCTTTGCACCTGCATCAACTTGGTTATTGTCAGAATCTTACAGAGAAGTATCTTATATGGGCTTAAAGCACGAGGAACTCCGAGCAGCAAAAGAGCCTGTTGTGGAGTATACCGAAGCTGGAAATGTAACAGCTCTGAAAGCATGTCAAATACCTCTGTCCAATAATCCTGAATAATCGGACACTGTCCCAGAATATGGAACAGAGTTCCCCTCCCCCCACAACCTCTCCAACATACTCCGGAGACGGAGGAGTAGACCAGCTGTAAAACAGAGGGGGTGCAATACCATCTCAATACCATTGCCATTCTATGGGGGCAAAGGTCACTCCCAAATCTTTTTCCCAGTAGCGGAACAGGGTAGATTTAATGAATGAAGAGGTATCATCCATCATGTCATACAGAAATCTTAGGCCCCTCAGTTTTTTTGACATCCATGTAAAGATCATGTTGTTATGAGGTATAGGGGTGGAGGGCAGAGGTGTAGCTAGCAGGGGAGCAGAGGGGGCTGCTGCCCCGGGTCCACTGCCTTTTTGGGGCCCACCCCGGGGTCGCCATTAATACATCCTTTATTTCTAACTGGATCGGTGTCTGCAGACATCGATCTAGTTAAAACATATCCTGCAACTTCATAGTATTGTAAACCGCAAGCCACATGAGGCTTGCGGTTTACAAGACCCCGAGACCACAGACAGATGTCTGCTTCTCACACAGGTGGCGCAATGACGTCACAACATCGTGCCGCCCGCGCTCAGACACAGACGTCCTGTGCGTGGACAGGGAGGAAGTGGCAGCGGCTCCATTCATCAACATCGCAGGTGAGTATGACTTTTTTTTTCTTTTTTTTTAGCGCAGTTGTGGGTATATTAATAGTATAAGGGGGAGTTAGAAGGGGGAATTATAACTATAAAGGGAGGATTCATTAGGGGGCATTATGACGATGGGGGGTCATTTATATAAGGGTTATTGGGGGGTATTATAAATACAAGGGGGAGGTTATTTATATAAGGGGCCATTAGGGGGCATCATTTATATTAGGAGGCATTATGAACATAAGGGGGTGGTCATTGATATAAGGGGTCATTAGAGGTGCAGTATTTATGTCAGGGGGAATCAGGGGCATAATATGAGGGTCAATTAATTTAATGAAAGTCGCACTTGGGCTTTATTAAGACTAAGGCCCCACGTAGCGGGCTGCAGGAAAAACCGTGGCGGTAACATTGTGGTTTTTCCCGCAGCACTTTTCACAGAAGGTCTGCAGAGGTTTCCTCTGTGGACTTTATGTTTTCAATACATCTACGTATATAGAAACCGCCAGTGTTTCCATAGGTATAATTGACATGCTGCGATTTCCAAAACCGCAACGGTTTTGGAAATCGCAGTGCGTCTGCTGCACATATTTTTCCGCAATGTGTGGATGGGATTTGCTAGAATGCCACATTTTTTTTATGTGGGTTTTCGCCCCATGGGGCCCCATCCCATCCCCACTTTGCAGTAAAATACACACAGCGGATACTCTGCGATTTCCAAAACAGTCGCAGTTTTGGGAATCGCAGCATGTCAATTATACCTATGGAAATGCTGGTTTCCTTATAGATATAATTGAAGTAGAAAGTCCAGAGAGGAAACCTCTGCAAACATTCTGTGCAAAGTGCTGCAGGAAGAACCTCGATGCATCGCCGCCGCGGTTTTTCCCACAGCTGTTTTTTGCTGCGGGATGCCACGTGGGGCCTTAAGGCGTTTTCCAGCTCATTTTTATTGATGATCTATCCTCAGAATAAATCATCAATAATAGATAAGTGATTCCCCACTGATCATCTGTAAGAAGGGGCTATGCCGTCTGTTTATATCATACGCTGTCTGTTTATAGTGACCGTGTGATGTAATTCCAGTCTTGTCACATAAACGTGTATAGGTCGAGGCTGTAGTTACATTACATGGCCGCTATGAAAAGAATGACACTATGTAAACAGAGAAGCGATCACGGCGCTTACACAGGTACCACGGTTCATTCAAACAGCTGATCCTCGGGGTTCTGGGTATTGGAACCCCAATAATTTTTTTTTCCCTTTTTTTTTTTTTTTTCTTTTTAATTAGGAAACACCTGGGGCATTATTAATAAGGGGAACTATTTAACCCCTTCACGCATTCTCACGTACATGTACGTGGGAGAATGTGGTTAGTTACCGCATCCCCACGTACAGGTACGTGACGGTGATCGAGCGGGCTCAGAAGCAGAGCCAGTGCGATCACCGCAGGAGCCCGGCTGTATTTGACAGCCAGGCTCCCGCTGCAACAGCAGGGACCAGTGATAACACCGATCCCCGCTGTTTAACCCTTAAGATGCCACGGTCAATAGCGACTGCGGCATTTTAAGTGCTTGCTAGCGGCACTGAGTGCCGCTTGCGGCATCGAGTGCCGCTTGCGGCATCGGGAGAGGGTGTTAGCTGCAACTGACAGCTAACACCCTGCTCCTTAACCTCCGATCTGCACTCAGCCGACATGACCGCGGCATCCAGGGGGTTCCGCCATGTTGCCGCCCCCGGCACCCCCCGCGGCGAGATCGAGGGGTGCCGATATCTATAATATGCAGCCCGGGGTCTGGCCAGTGACCCCAGGCTGCCTGAAACCCCACTACCTGGTTGATCCTGCCGGGACCTCTGGAAATCAGCCTATGTACATAGGCTGATTTCCTGTATAGACTGCAATACACGTGTATTGCAGTCTATAGTGCTGAATCAGCGATTAGACTATCGTTGGTTCAGGTGTCCTAGTGGGACATATAAAAAAAGATATTTATTAACTTATTTGGGTGGTATGACTATCTGTTTGAAAAGAAGAGCATTTCACATTTTGAAAATTGCGATTTTTTTTCAAAATTTCCATCAAATTTCCTATTTTTTTATAAATAAATGCAAAAATATTGATCAATGTTTACCACTAACATGAAGTACAATGTCTCACGAAAAAACATTCTCAAAATCACTTGTGCAAGTTAAAGCGTCTTAAAGTTATTGCCATATAAAGTGACACATGTCAGTTTTGAAAAATGAGGCCTGGTCTTTAACGCACTTTTGGGCTCAGACCAGGGGTTAAAGGGGTGCACAGGGAAGTTATTAATTTAAAGATGCACTTGGGGGTATTATTCGTTATGGGGGGTGTGGTAAGGTGTACGGGAAAGTTGTGGAAGGGGTGTATATCTCACCTGGTTACCTCAGCCAGGTGAGATAAAAAAGAAAACCAGGTTTTTTCTGACCTTAGCAGACCTTAGTTTGCTAGGGTTTTATTTCTGCTGCATTACATGGGCTGGTTTTTTTTTGGACTGGAGGGCAGGTTTGGTAGAGGGTGCCTTCCAGTCCACATCCGTAGTCCACTACGGGACTTCCTCCCTATTCCCAGAGGCTCCCAGGTGAGGCTTCCGGTTTGAGTCAATTGGGAAGGAAGGCTGACAAAAGGAGGGTGCTCCGTCTGTGTCACAGAGAGAGAAAGACAGACCCCTCCTGTGTGAGGAGCGTTTTGCATGGGAACCCTGAATTTCCTACTTCGTGTTACCTGTAAGGTACTTTATGTTTTATTCAACGCCGGACAGGCGTAGGAACTGCATTTTGGTTTGGACATTTGTTTTGTTTGTGCTTATGCCGCTACAATAAAGCGCCACCAACATTTAACCAGAGACCTGCCGTGTGTACGTGGTCATTGCCGCCCCACCATACGAGCTAATCCCTCACAGGGAATATATTGTATATTTTATAGTTGAGGATAGCAGTAGGATGGGGGCTTTGTGTAGGTGAGGGTGTAGGTGTAGGACAATGTGGGTCAGGTGCCTGGAAAAGTAAGGAGCCAAAGATATCTGTGTTGCAAACTTTACAGAGACTGGAAGAAGTGGTCATGGCTGTCCAGATAAAAGAGATGGGGAATGTAAACTATTAGTCAGAGACGTCACCAGTAAGTCACTAAATGTTACTGCCCTGTATTCACCTAAATAGTCTGCAGAGCCCTGTGTAGAGCCGCTATATACCACTATACGCTCACCGTATACTCATAGTATCGGTATATGAACATGTCCAAGTTGGGGGCCCACTTGGACATGTTCGACCCCCTGTGCTGAACCCCTAGCTACGCCTCTGGTGGAGGGGTTTCTAGACAGGAAATGTAATATTCAAAAATGCGTATAAAAATGTTCCAGAAAAATCTCAAACTTCTGTCTCAGTTCCGTAAAAGGTAAGACTGTTTTACTATCAGTATATAGCTGAGAAATTTGAGTAATCCCCTTGGCTTCCCACCCTGAGATATCTAAGTCCGCAATTGCCCAAGATAAAAGTGACAATGGCATGTCAGAAATATTAAAATGCTTCGTAGGAATTGATTTCTCATGGAGCATTGCCCATGCAGCCAAGGAAGCACGCATAATCGGAGAAAACAATCAAGGCGGTGTAATGTTCCAAAAGGGCAAACAAAGCATTCCCAAGTTGAAAGGAGCTATAAAAGAGTGCTCTATGTGTAGCGAGGGAGCCGAGGTATCCATTGACCACCATCTAGCACATTGAACAGTAAGGGAAGCTAAGTAGTAATTTTGCACAATGGGAACACCCAGGCCTCCAGCTAGCTTATGTTTGAGCAGAAAGCTTTTATTTATTAAAGGTCTTTTGCCATTTCATATATATTTCGAGACCACTCTTTGCACAGTTTCAAAGAAGGAAACGGAGAGAGATTGGGAAGGTACGAAACAGAGAAGTTTAGGCAATAGCAACATCTTAAATGCAACAACCCGCCCAATCCAAGAAACATCTGTCAGTAACATGCGTTCAGTTTCATCTTGTAAAATCTTTATCATTGGCAGATAATTTTATTGGTAAAGTGACCTAGGGGAGGACATCACATGTATACCCAAATATTGAATACTATCAGTCTTCCAGTCAAAATTGTACGTTGACTGTAAGGAGCGAAGCAGAGAAGAGGAAATATTAAGTGGGAGGGCCTGTGATTTAGACAAATTTAATTTACAATAAGACAGCAGTCCGAATCTATGGATAATATCCAAGAGGCGAGGGAGGGATACCCTTAGGTTAGTTAACATAAGAATGATATCATCTGCATAAAGCGATATAAGGTGGGTTCTATCCTCTATCCGCGTGCACCAATCGCAGGCATTAGCACTGGGTCTCTCCTGTATAAAAAAGCAGAGACCCGGCGGCTATGGCTCCCGAGCGGCCGCCATATTTAAATACCCGACATCTGCCATACTATTACGGTGGATGTCGGGAAAGGGTTAAAACACAAGAAAACTATGTAAATTTGGTATCCTTGGAATTGTACTTACCCATTGAATATAGGTGACATGTCATTTGGGCTGCACAGTGAACGCTGTAATAACAAAGCCCATAAGAAAACTGCACAAACAGTTTTTCTCCAATTCGACCCCATTTTGATTTTTTTTCCAGCTTCTAGACACATTGTATGAAATATTAAATTGTACCATTACAAAGTACAATTTGTCCTGCAATCATTAAGCCCTCATATGGCTCTGTGAACGGTAACAATGTTATGGGGTTTGGACGGCGGGGAGTCAAAATGAAAATTGAAAAATGGCTGCAGCGGGAAAGGATTAAAATAAAGAAAAAACACGCAAAAAAACCTCATAAAAATAATCGGCGAAGGGTGTGCCTCTTATGTGACTGAGCCTGGGGAAAAATGTATGCCAGCTGTGAAGGATACCGTTTTACCAAGCCACTTGGCCTACCTGCGATCACCCCTCTTATCTTCCACTCACACCCCGTGAGTGCCTGGGTTCATAGGATAACATGAAATGAGCTTTATAAATTTTATATATTTATTAACCTGAGTGGGTTGGTACTAGCCGCTAACGTATACAGAATACACATCAGAGGATGGTCAAGCAAATACAAGTAAAGAAAAGGAATACATTACATTAAAAATAAAATGGGATGAAAAGAGAAGAAAAATACCAAGACGAGTTTGCAGTCTGGTTCGCTGGGGCATCCACGCTAGGCCCCAGGGCACTTCTTTAAGTCAGCAACACAACATGCGTCCTCACATTTCTCCCAGGATAAGAACTCTAGCCTCTCTACTTGATCTTAGACATATACCAGCCCTAATCAAATCCCTGTGTGATGTCACCAGGAGATGAGGTCCCGCCCTACATCCTGAAACCAGATAAATATATACAATCATAACTTCTCTCCAGATGACCATAGTATCAGGCGAGGGTTATGATGGGGTTCGTGACGAGATTCCCATCGCGTAGACACCAGGAATGACCCCCCCAGATCCCTTTGGGTAGGGAGCTCAGTGTCTGGACATTTTCCCTGCTCCCCACAGTAATGTGTTTGGACTTGGAGCGTTCAGTCAAGCCAAGGAATTTATTGGTGTGACTGTAGGATGCTCTCCTAGGAAAATATTATCATTTTACTATATTTCCTTTTAAGTTTTGACTGGTGCCAGATCGTCTGCTTAGACGTGTTAGAATACACATACTCCAGGCTCTCCCCTGCTGAGTTAACGAGTTTGACACTTGTATGCAAAGTGGGCTCTGTGGACATTAAGTTTGTGAGAGTCTGGGGATCAAATGTGATAACAATCAGCCACAAATGGAATCCATATCTAAAATTAATCTCCCTAGTCTGGTCCTGTATTACACCAGCATGTAGTTTTCTGGCGTATGAGGCACAAAAAGTTGCACTTTTTTGCACATAATGTGGTTTTGTGCAAAAAATTATAACTTTTTTAACTTTGCGCTGTTTTTGCCACTTTGCCAGAAATCTGACATAAATGATGTGGGAAATGTACGACAGCTACAAGCTGACCGAACTCCACCCAGGCACACTGCACAGCCTGGTGGAGGGTGCGCCTCATTTATGAGGAGGCATGCACTTCATCATATACGAGGCACACCCTTCACCATCTTAGGAGCTTTGAAGATTGGCGTTACTAATTTCATAAATCTGCCCCAGTGTGTCACAGTACAGAGATAATGCACACAGTGATGTCACAGTACAAGGATAACGCCCATTATGACATCATAACACAGCCATAATGCACGCACAAAAAAATCACTGTACACACTAGGACATCACCGCATATGAAAAAAGTAATGATGTCACATGCGGGCTTTGTAATATTCCAGTACAGTAATGGAGGCACATTCAAATCCCCTTCCCTCATCCATAGTTATCACTAATAGCACCTTAGGTCTCAGAGGAAATGGTTCCCCCTTATTTGTTAGGCCCCAAATCAGCTGCTATGTTTGCTACCCTGGTAGTTATGCCCATGCAAGAACAGACAATTTAGTCACACCAAACATAGTGCCAGGGGTGTAGCTATGGGCATTGAGTGGCAGCAGTAATGGACCTTGTGGAGGCCCCAAAAGTCCCTCTGCCACATAAAATATAGAATAGAATTATTTATTGATAAGAGGGAGGGGCTCTCCCAACAGCTCCAGTAGAACACATTTACAACAATAGAAACCAAGACATGTAACAGAAATACATAAGGTAAGTAGGGTCCCCATTACAGATTTTGAATTAGGAGCTCAGGAACTTAATGTTATGCCTAGGAAAAGCACTCTTTTTGCACATATCTGACATATTTTGGCTATTTTTTTTTCATTGCCAAAATCCCAAACCCAGTGAAATACTGTAGGTATACAGGGTCGACAGGCCCACCGGGGAACCGGTGAATCCACCAGTGGGCCCCGAGCCCCGACTATTAGTCCTCATGTCATGGGGCCTGATCGGGATCCTGACCATCCCGATTGGGCCCCTGACCAGTGGCGTAACGATAGCGGTCGCAGGGGGTGCGACCGCGACCGGGCTCGGCGGGGTATGGTGCCTGTGGCCAGCTGGAGATGGCCAGGTTCCCGGACCACTATGATAGTGGTCGGGGAAAGCCTGGTTCCCCAACCGCTATACATACTGTTATTGGAAAGGGACCCTGGCATATTGCAGGCCCCTTTCCAATAGATGACAGCCCAGGGGAGGTGAATGAAAATAATAAACACATATTCTCACTTCTCCGGGGCACAGCGTCTTCTCCAGCACTCCTCCGTCATGTGACTGAGGCCTGTGATTAGGCCCCAGCGGTCACATGGGGCGCGGTCGCATAATGACGTCAGTGCGCCCCCACGTGACCACTGAGGCCCAATCACAGGCCTCAGCAGCGACGTCGGAAAAGGTCCTGAAGACGCTGAAAATGCTGAAGACGACAGGATGGAGCAAGGATGCCAAGGTGAGGTGAGTATGAATGTTTGTTATTTTTAATCACTTCCCCTGGGCCTCCGATTATTATACTCTGGGGTCTGAGGAGACCCCAGAGTATAGTAATAGCACTGAAGCGGAGGGGGGCTATTGGGCGCATATAATACTGGGTGGGGGCCACTGTGGAGCTTATAATACTGGGTGGGGGCCACTGTGGAGCTTATATTCCATACAGTGGCTCCTTCAATTTTTTTTTTTTTAATTACACCGGGGCAGGTGAAAAAAACACAACAAAATAAAAAAAAACCAAACATTCTTTCCTGTCCCCAGTGTCTCCCAGCGCAGTTCGGTCCTGCAGTTCTGTTGTTTTCTTACAGCTGAAGTTCCCTCTGCACATGACTACCTGTGACATCACGTGACCCCTGAGGCCAATCAGCGGCCTAAGGGAAAGGACCTGGGACGTCACAGCCAGTGAGGACGTCCAGCAAAAAGAAGACAGCGGAGCTGCAGGACCGGGAGGACACCGGGAGACAGGAGAGTATGTTAAGTATGTTTTTGTTTTTTGTTTTTGGTAGGGGGGGATTCACCTCCCCCAGACTAATTATAAAAAAGAAAAAAATTATACTGGACAACCTCTTTAAAGTGTGGCGCATTAGGTGAGCCCTGGGGGGTATAGTAAAGGGGTTGTCCAGGCATAATTTGTTATGGTTTATCCTTAGGATAGGCCATAGATACCTGATCTGTAGGGGGCTGACCCCGGACCGATCAGCTGTACGGAGCCACTTCTGATGCCTGTACTGTACACAATACAGGGCCAGAAGCAGAAAGCTCTGTCCACTGTATATTAGCCGGGCACCTTCACTGCATCTCAGCACTTATTGAAGTCAGTAGTAGCTGAGCTGCAGTGAAGGCGCCGGGCTGCTATACAGTGGATGGATCTTTCTGCTTCCGGCCCTGTGTTGTGTACAGAACGGGCTCCGGAAGTGGCTCCGAACAGCTGATGGGGCCGTGTGTCAGCCCTCTACTGATCAGGTATTTATGGCCTATCCTGAGCATAGGCCATAGAAAAGATTAACCCTGGACAACCCCTTTAATATTCCCCACACAGTTTAATGTCCCCCCATCATTGGCCCACACAATATAATGGCTCCATCACTGTTCCCCATACAGTATGAGGGACCAGTGAAGAGGCCACTATGTGGGGGGACCAGTGAACTGACCATAGAAAAATTTGGCCCAGACAACCCCTTAAAAGATGTTGTCCATAAACTGGACCACTATGGCGGCTGCCAGGGAGTTGTAGAAATAAGAAATTTTTTTTTAAAAAAAAGCATACTTTTCCCCAGCACCCCGTTGTCCCCTGCCTGTGTCTCTTCGGTCTCATGGCGGCGCCTCGTTTCTGGAAATCCTGTACCTAATTGGTCTTAGCGATCACATGAGGTGCAGGACTCCCAGCAAGGAGTCGCCAGCATGAAACTGAATGGACACTGGCAGCGGACAACAGAGCACCAGGGACAGGTGAGTATGCTTTTTAATTTACTTATTTTTTACTATACACCTCCCGCCAGCTACATGGGTTGCTCCAATTTCTGGACAATCTCTTTAAAGGATTTATCCATCTTTCTAATATTGATGGCCTGTCTTTAGGATAGGCCATCAATATTACATCTGCAATGATACAACAGGCAGGACCTCTGCAGATCAGCTTTTCCAGGACAGTGCGGCTAAAGATAACAATCCTTGGAGCCGCGCTGTTCACTTGCCATACAAGGTGTAGCAGTAGGTTTAGGTAGTGCAGTGGTGCACATGGTATAGTGGGTGAGCAGCATGGCTCCCGGCATGTTATTACCTTTAGCCGCCCTGTCTCGGTAACGCTGATCTGCAGGGGTCCTGATGGTGGGCCCCTAGAAACAATTCCACTGGTGGGCCCTAGACATCCCAGTCCGACACTGTAGGTATATACTAGGGCTGGGCAATTATTCATATATTCTACCTCGATTACGATTAATTTAGATTATTTAGGTTGTGCCCCTTTTAACCCAGCCCAAAAGTGCATTAAGGACCAGGCCTCATTTTTCAAAACTGACATGCGTCACTTTATATGGCAAGAACTTTGAGACGCTTTCACTTACACAAGTGATTTTGAAACTGTTTTTTCATGACACATTGTACTTCATGTTAGTGGTAAACATTGATCAATATTTTTGTATTTATTTATAAAAAAATTGGAAATTTGATGGAAATTTTGAAAAAAAAAATCGCAATTTTCAAAATGTGCAATGCTCTTTTTTTCAGTCAGTCATACCACCCATATACATTAAAAAATACATAAAAATTTATATTGGAAGTTAGAAGGCTTACAAGTGTAACTGCGATTTTCCAGATTTACAAGAAAATTTCCCAAACTAATTTTTTTAGGAACCACTTCAGTTCTGAAATGGATTATAAAGGCCTATATATTAGAAATCCCCATAAATCACCCCATTTTCAAAACTGCACCCCTCAAACAATTCAAAACAGCATTTGGGATTTTGTTAAGCCTTTAAGCATTTCTTGGGAATTAAAACAATATGGAGGTGAAATTTAGACATTACATTTTTTTCCACTAATACATTCATTTAGCCCTAAAATTAACACATTCACAAAGTGTTAAAGGAGAAAATGCATCTCACAGTTTGTTATGCAATTTCTTCTGAGCACAGAAATACCCACATGTGGGTGTAAACTAATGTTTGCGCACAGGGCAGTGCATGGAAGGGAAGGAGCAACACTGGATGTTTGAAAAGCAGATTTTGCTGGAATAGTTTTCAGGTGCCATGTCTCATTAGCAAAGCTCCTAGAGTACCAAAACAATGGAAACCCCCTAAAAGTGACCCCATTTTGGAAGCTACACCACTCACAGAATTTATCAAGGGGTATAGTGAGCATTTTGACACCACAGCTGTTTCACTGATTTTACTAACATTGGGATGTGTAAATGAAAAATTACTAAAACATCACTTTATCACCAAAGTTTTCATTTTCAAAATGGGATAAAGGAGATAAACCACCCACAGTTTGTTAAAAAATTGCTCCTGAACACTGCAATACCCCATATGTGGTCGTAATCTGCTTTATGGGTACATGGTGGGGCTCGGAATAGAAAGAGCGCTATTTTGCTTTTGGAGGACAGATTTTGCTTGAATAGTTTTCAGGTGCCATGTCGCATTTGCAGAGCCCCCAAAGTACCAATACAGTGGAAGCCCCCTAAAAGTGACCGCATTTTGGAAACTACACCCCTCACAGAACATATCAAGGTGTATAGTGAGCATTTTGACGCTACAGCTGTTTCACAGATTTTATTAACATTAAGACATTAAAATTAAACATTACTTTTTTTCCAATAAACCATCCATTTAGTCCCAAATTTTTCATTTTCACAAGAGGAAAAAGGAGAAAAAGCTCCCCAAAGTTTGTTACACAATTTCTCCTGGACACAGAAATGCCCCATATGTGGTTGTAAACTGCTGTAGGCGGGGCTCGGAATGGAAAGAGTGCTACTTGGCTTTTGGAGGGCAGATTTTGCTGGAATAGTTTTTGGGTGCCAAATCGCATTTGCAGAGCCCCTAAAGTACCAATACTATGGAAAAACCCCAAAAGTGACCATTTTGGAAACTACACCCTTCATAGAATTTATCTAGGGGTATAATGAGCATTTTGACTTCACAGCTGTTTCACAGATTTTATTAACATTCGGATGTAAAAATGAAAAATGACTTTTTTTCCAATACACTATCCATTTAGCACCAAATTTTTAATTTTTGTAAGTGGTTAAAGAAGGAAAAACACCCCACGGTTTGTTACCTAATTTCTTCTGAACACAGAAATGCCCCATATGTGGTTGTAATCTGTTGTATGGGAACATGGTCGGGCTCAGAATGGAAAGAGCGCTATTTGGCTTTAGGAGGGCAGATGTGGTTGGAATAGTTTTCAGGTACCATGTCGCATTTGCAGAGCCCCTAAAGTACCAATACAATGGAAACCCGTCAAAAGTGACCCCATTTTAGAAACTACACCCCACAAGGAATGTATCAAGGGGTATTATCATTTTGAGCCTAAAAATTCTTCCCAAAAATTAATGTACAAAGTGAAAATTGAGGTTTTTAAAGAAATATCCAATTTCAGTGCCTAATATGATGCGGCCACTTTGTGTCATCAGAGACATACACTCCTAAAACTATTAAGTGGGCTATCCCGGGGACAAAAAAATTATATATGTGAATGTAAACTGCTACTTGGGCACACAGCAGGGCACAGAAGGGAAGGAGCACTGCATTTTTTAACTTTTGGAGTATAGATTTAGAGGGACTTTCTGGACGTCATTTTGTTGTTTTTGCAGAGCCGTAGAGGTGCTAGTAAACTGGAATTCCCCAAGAAGTGACCCCATTTTGTAAGGGCAATTTTAGGGTTTCTGCAAATGTGACATGGCGTCCAAAAACCAACAATCTAAATATGCGCTATAAAAGCACATAGTGCTCCTTCACATCTGCGCCCTGCTGTGTGCCCAAACTGCAGTTTATGCCCACATGTATGACACTGGTGTACCCAGGATAACGTACTCATATGTGGGTATAAACTGCTGTTTAGGCGCAGCCGGGCACAAAAGGAAAGGAGCACTATTTTGGTTTTTTGAACACAGTTTGGTTTTTGGACACCATGTCACTTTTGCAGAGCCCTTGAATTGCCAGTAAAGTGGAATCCACAGACATGTCACCCCATTTTGGAAACTACACCCTTCAAGGGATTTATCAAGTGGTGTAGCGAGCATTATTAACCCTTGAGTGTTGCATTCATAATTTCTAGAAACGAATGTGCAGCTGATAATGAAAAGTTAAAAATGACATTTTTCCAGAGATTCGCCATTTCAGTGCCTGATATGTTGTGCCCAGCTTATGTTAGCAGAGACACACACGCCAAATACTGTTAAGCGGGGATCCCGGGCACAACAGCTTTTGGAGCATTCATCTCCTGATACAAGCCGGACACGACATATTACGTACTGAAATAACGTATTCCTGGAAAAAATGTCATTTTCACCTTTCACAATCAGCTGCGTATTCATTTCTGGAAAATCAATTATAGCAACACTTGGGGGTTAAAATGCTCAATGTACCTCTATATAAAATCCTTCAGGGGTGTAGTGACATGTCAGGGGATTTCACTTAACTGGCGTTTCAGCTCTGCAAAAGTGCAATAGTGTACAAAAACCAAACCGGGAATAAACTGCAGTTTGGGTACACAGCAGGACACAGAAGGGAAGGAGCGCTTATATGGCTTTTGGAGTGCAGATTCAGATGTTTTGTATCTGGATGCCATGTCATGTTTACAGAGCCTGTAAGGTACTAGAAAAGTGGATTCCACAAGGGAGTGACCAAATTCCCTATTATTTCCCAAGTAGTTCCTATTATTGTGGGGAAGGGAGGTTACTCTGGGGGTCACTTCTGGTTTATTTTCCTTCGTAAGCTCTAAATCTGGTTTGTACCCTGATATACTTTTGCACAGCTTATACATTCCCTTCCTGCCGCAGCCAGTTGTGTTCTAATGATTTGGCGATTTTTGGGGTTTTTGTCTTCACATTGTGCAAGCTAAACTTTTTTTATGTTTCTAGTGATGTAGCCATAAATATTATTAACTCTTTCTTGGTGGATTTAAAAAACAAACAAACCATCAATTCTGGAATTGTGTTTTACCTTTTAAATTTATTGCCATACAGTGTAGAGCATAAGTAACATGTTACTTTTATTCTGCAGGTCGGTACGATTACGGCGATACCTCATTTATATTGTTTTTTTATGCGATACCAATTTTGCAGAACAAAAACACATTTGGTGAAGGAAAGCAATTATTTTTGCATCTCCATCTTCTGAGAGGGATAACATTTTTATTTTTTGGTTCACAGAGTTGATTGAGGGTTTATTTTTTGCGGGACAACCTATGCTTTTTATTGGTACTGTTTTGGGGTACATATGACTTTTTGATCACTTTTTATAGCATATTTTGTAAGGTGAGATGGCGAAAAATCATTACTTTTGGTGTTTCTTTCCTTTTTTTTTTTTCTGACATTCACCATGTACAGTCATATGAAAAAGTTTGGGCACCCCTATTAATCTTAATCATTTTTAGTTCTAAATATTTGGGTGTTTGCAACAGCCATTTCAATTTGATACATCTAATAACTGATGGACACAGTAATATTTCAGGATTGAAATGAGGTTTATTGTACTAACAGAAAATGTGCAATATGCATTAAACCAAAATTTGACCGCTGCAAAAGTATGGGCACCTCAACAGAAAAGTGACATTAATATTTAGTAGATCCTCCTTTTGCAAAAATAACAGCCTCTAGTCGCTTCCTGTAGCTTTTAATCAGTTCCTGTATCCTGGATGAAGGTATTTTTGACCATTCCTCTTTACAAAACAATTCCAGTTCAGTTAAGTTTGATGGTCGCCGAGCATGGACAGCCCGCTTCAAATTATCCCACAGATGTTCAATGATATTCAGGTCTGGGGACTGGGATGGCCATTCCAGAACATTGTAATTGTTCCTCTGCATGAATGCCTGAGTAGATTTGGAGCTGTGTTTTGGATCATTGTCTTGCTGAAATATCCATCCCCGGCGTAACTTCAAATTCGTCACTGATTCTTGTACATTATTCTCAAGAATCTGCTGATACTGAGTTGAATCCATGCGACCCTCAACTTTAACAAGATTCCCGGTGCCGGCATTGGCCACACAGCCCCAAAGCATGATGGAACCTCCACCAAATTTTACAGTGGGTAGCAAGTGTTTTTCTTGGAATGCTGTGTTTTTTTGACACCATGCATAACGCCTTTTTGTATGACCAAACAACTCAATCTTTGTTTCATCAGTCCACAGGACCTTCTTCCAAAATAAAGCTGGCTTGTCCAAATGTGCTTTTGCATACCTCAGGCGACTGTTTGTGGCGTGTTTTCAGAAATGGCTTCTTTCGCATCACTCTCCCATACAGCTTCTCCTTGTGCAAAGTGTGCTGTATTGTTGACCGATGCACAGTGACACCATCTGCAGCAAGATGATGCTGCAGCTCTTTGGAGGTGGTCTGTGGATTGTCCTTGACTGTTCTCACCATTCTTCTTCTCTGCCTTTCTGATATTTTTCTTGGCCTGCCACTTCTGGGCTTAACAAGAACTGTCCCTGTGGTCTTCCATTTCCTTACTATGTTCCTCACAGTGGAAACTGACAGGTTAAATCTCTGAGACAACTTTTTGTATCCTTCCCCTGAACAACTATGTTGAACAATCTTTGTTTTCAGATCATTTGAGAGTTGTTTTGAGGAGCCCATGATGCCACTCTTCAGAGAAGATTCAAATAGGAGAACAACTTGCAATTGGCCACCTTAAATACCTTTTCTCATGATTGGATACACCTGGCTATGAAGTTCAAAGCTCAGTGAGGTTACAAAACCAATTTTGTGCTGCAGTAAGTCAGTAAAAAGTAGTTAAGAGTATTCAAATCAATAAAATGATAAGGGTACCCAAATTTTTGCAGCGGTCAAATTTTGGTTTAATGCATATTGCACATTTTCTGTTAGTACAATAAACCTCATTTCAATCCTGAAATATTACTGTGTCCATCAGTTATTAGATATATCAAATTGAAATGGCTGTTGCAAACACCCAAATATTTAGAACTAAAAATGATTAAGATTAATAGGGCTGCCCAAACTTTTTCATATGACTGTACATTCATGGGGCTGTCAATTGACACTTTTGAAGCACTATAGATTAGACATGCGTTGTTCAGAGGCTACTGCCTTGGGCCATTCTGTATTGAGTGCCATATGCCAAGAGGGACCTCCCTAGGGGTCTTCTTGCTACATCCCCATATTGTGCTGCTGTTGGATGTAAGGGGAATCGTTGATTATGTAGATAATCTGTTTTCCCTTAGTCCGAACAGCAGCACAAGTTTTCCCTCCCTGGAATAGTACTGTGATTTCTTGTATTTTTTTGTTCTTTATAACGAACACAGTGGGGGGGGGGGGGAAGGTCTTCTTTATAGGGAAATTGATTATATTAATTCAAAGTTCCGCCTGTCCTATCAGCACACAGGGGCAGAAATACCCCATATTGTGCTGATAGGACAATATGGGGTATTCCCCTTGTGTTCCCCTTGTGTTGGACATAAGGGGAATAAATATTGTTTCAGTTTTATTGTACAGGTTGTTACAGATGCGGCAATACCAAATATGTATTGTTTTTATTAATTTTTAGTTTTTTTATGTAATTCATTTTATATAGGCAAAGGGAATTTTTGGAGCTTTCTAACTATTAATTTTTTTATACACTTTATTTTTTTGTTTTTAAACT
The DNA here is from genome assembly GCA_947044405.1 of Leptodactylus fallax. Taxonomy (NCBI): domain Eukaryota; kingdom Metazoa; phylum Chordata; class Amphibia; order Anura; family Leptodactylidae; genus Leptodactylus; species Leptodactylus fallax. The sequence continues at coordinate 3,579,519 of CAMRHE010000192.1, read as the reverse complement.
TTTTTTTTTACAGTTTTTACTTGTCCTATAAGGATACCTGAACCAGTGATGCTCTGATTGCTGGTTCAGTATTATAGACTGCAATACATGAGCATACACGTGTCTTGCAGTCTATAGAGGAAGTCAGCCTATGCAGACGCATAGGCTGACTTCCTGAGGTCCCGGCAGGATCAACCGGGTACTAGGGGCTCCAGGCACCCTGTGGTCACTGGCCAGACCCCAGGCTGCAGAAAATAGAAAGCGGCACCCCCCAATCTTGCCTCAGGGCGTGTTGGGGGTGGGGGGCGGTCGGCAACATGGTGGAACCCCTTGGATGCCGGTTAAAACTCCCAATCAGAGCTCAGCTCCGACCGAGGGTTATGGAGCAGGGTGTTAGCTGTCAACTAACACCCGTTTCCAATGCCGCAAGCTCAGATAGTGAGCGGGTGGCCGGCCTCGGGCATACTATTACACCCGTGTGCGCGAACTACCTAGCGCGCAGGACGTAATAGTACGTCCAAGGTCGCTATGTGGTTAAACCATTCCCTTTTACAGAATGAGTATGTGTTGGGCGAACCTTGCGAGATGAAATTTTGTTTACCTCAGTTATTTCGGTTATTATAATATTTGTGAGGTTCACCCAAGGAACACGACCAACCGAAACTACTCCCCAGAGTATAATAAGTGGAGGCCCAGGGGAGATAAGCAAACATAAAAAAAACAGTGTTCTCACCTCTCCTGGGCTCTGGCATGACTCCCTGTTCTCTTTGGTGCTTCTAACTGATGTCAGTCAGAAGTTGTAACTTGCAAATATTGTAATAATCTAAGTGAACAAAAAAGCATAGAATAATATGATGGACCAGGTCGCAGAACACGTCATGCTGAGTGCTGTCAGTGGTGGTAGCTCTGGCAACATAAGTGGCAGTACGGCATGGAATGATATGATGGACCAGGCCGCAGGACATGTCTGGTGAGTGCTGACAGCTGTTTAGATGTAGCAGGCAACATCAGGAGTGCAGTAATTAGAACATTATGATATAGGAAGGCAGTGGCCCCACCATTTGGAGGTATCAGCCGAAGGTGTGTGATAATCCTCATGAATCCAGGCTTGACTCAGGGCCTCCTCATAGCATCCAGTGCTCTCCTGGTGATGTCATGCGGTCATTGCTGAGGCCTGTTACTGGGCCACCAGCGGTACATGGGCACGCCAAGTGTCATGATGTCATTGAGGATGTGGAGAGAGAGCGCCAGATGCCATGAGGAGGCCCAAGAGAAGTAATGGAAGATGAGTATGAATTTTTCCTATTTCTGAAATGCAGTCACAATTGGCATATTACAAGGAATCACAGTGTAGCCAGATCATCATAGATTTTGCCAAACAAATGCCTGCTGGCTACTGGTCTGACAGGAAAATCCCTCTCCTTCCACTAAAAGAGGTAGCCTTAAGCCTGGATTCCATTGTCTTCTGGAAAGAGGATTAAACCAGTAGCAGGAACAGACCCAGTCTGCTGTGGGTGTACCATCCAGACCGCTTGTAACAGCCATTGCTTCTTCCCATGGCACTATTTTATTTTTTTATTTATTTTTTTTATTTTAAAAAGTGCGAAAAATCTGATGGTGCAGTGTGTTATAAACACGTTGTTTGTTACCATAAGCTACCATCTGTTTACCCATAGCCATACCTGTTTCTGTCACATTGACATTACTAAAGCTAAGTTATTAAAAGGTACCTGAGTTTTCACAAAAAGTTGAAATATCTGCATGGTCTTGTTGGTTAGCTTGTATGCCTGTATAAGCCTTCTATCATTTGTCCTATCAGTTTTGCTGCTATTAATAGCAATCGGTGGCCAGGTTTACTATAACTTACTTCAGAAAACTGGCATGCATTATACCACAAATCAATGCCAGTCCCTAACTGGCATAGATCTGTGACCAGACGCACCTACATGCGCTGGAACCTCTTAGTAATTTTAGCAAGTCATGCACCTGGAAGGAAATGAATTAAGATTGGTGTAAGAATCTCCAGTCTTAATAATTTCCCCCTAATATGTGAACAAAGCATTCTGTAATATAAGCCTAGGTACAAGATGCTATAGTTCTCTGTTATCAGCTCCTTTTGGTCATGTTGGATCATGGGGTGACCAGTCTGGAATCCTGTGTTTTCCTTTACTACATAGAGCAGTAAGTAACATGTATTAAAGCAAAAGGGTCCCTTTAAAAGTGTCATGGACTCATTGATGTGACATACAGTGGGGAAAAAAGTTTTTAGGCAGCCATCAATTGTGCAAGTTCTCCCACTTAAAAAGATGAGAGAGGTCTGTAATTGACATCATAGGTAGACCTCAACTATGAGAGACAAAATGAGAAAACATATCTAGAAAATCACATTGTCTGATTTTTTAAGAATTTATTTGCAAATTATGGTGTAAAATAAGTATTTGGTCACCTACAAACAAGTAAGATTTCTGGCTCTCACAGACCTGTAACTTCTTCTTTAAGAGGCTCCTCTGTCCTCCACTCATTACCTGTAGTAATGGCACCTGTTTGATATTGTTATCAGTATAAAAGACACCTGTCCACAACCTCAAACAGTCACACTCCAAACTCCACTATGGTGAAGACCAAAGAGCTGTGGAAGGACACCAGAAAGAAAACTGTAGACCTGCATCAGGCTGGGAAGAATGAATCTGCAATATGCAAGTAGCTTGGTATGAAGAAATCAACTGTGGGAGCAATAATTAGAAAATGGAAGACATACAAGACCACTGATAATCTCCCTCGATCAGGGGCTCCACGCAAGATCTCACCCCGTGGGGTCAAAATGATCACAAGAACGGTGAGCAAAAACCCCAGAACCACACGGGGGGACCTAGTGAATGACCTGCAGAAAGCTGGGACTAACGTAACAAAGGCTACCGTCAGTAACACACTACGCCGCCAGGGACTCAGATCCTGCAGTGCCAGACGTGACCCCCTGCTTAAGCCAGTACATATCCGGGCCCGTCTGAAGTTTGCTAGAGAGCATTTGGATGTTCCAGAAGAGTATTGAGAGAATGTCATATGGTCAGATGAAACCAAAGTAGAACTGTTTGGTAGAAACACAACTCGTCGTGTTTGGAGGAGACTGAATGCTGAGTTGCATCCAAAGAACACCATACCTACTGTGAAGCATGGGGGTGGCAACATCATGCTTTGGGGCTGTTTCTCTGCAAAGGGACCAGGACGACTGATCCGTGTACATGAAAGAATGAATGGGGCCATGTATTGTGAGATTTTGAGTGCAAACCTCCTTCCATCAGCAAGGGCATTGAAGATGAAACGTTGCGGGGGCTTTCAGCATGACAATAATCCCAAGCACACCGCCAGGGCAACAAAGGAGTGGCTTCGTAAGAAGCATTTCAAGGTCTTGGAGTAGCCTAGCCAGTCTCCAGATCTCAAACCCATAGAAAACCTTTGGAGGAAATTGAAAGTCCGTGTTGCCGAGCGACCTCCCCAAAACATATCTTCTCTTCTGCATTATAGATACCACATGACCTTACAGGGCACATGACATCACAAACATTCCATGATGTCTGTAAAGGGAAGTGCTTGCCACAAACATTAATATTGTCTGCAGGCTACAAAACCTGCTTTCCAGGAAGGCTTTTGTTTAGAAGGGTGGAGATGGAATATGCTAATGAGACCTCCATGGTGATGGTAATCAGCTTCCCTTGTTCAAAGAGAGTTCCACTGAAACAAGGGACATTAGAATTCAGATGGGGGAGGTAGGTCATTACCCCTGGGCCAAGGATCAATTTTAAGTGTTAGAGCGCCATCCCAAGACTCATAAGAAGTATTGCATCTAAACTTATATTACAATACCAAGAGCCTGATTGGAGTGACAACATCTAGGTGGGCGGAGTTGTGAGCTATAAATATGATGGGCCAAAAGCCCTCTTTCTCTCTCTTCACCAGCCGCCTTGGGATATGGACTGACCAGCCTCACCTAAGCTATATACCACCAGAGCATAATAAGGCTTAAGTATAACTTTCTCTCTCTATCTCTATATCCATCCATCCATCCATCCATCCATCTATTATCTATCTATCTATCTATTTATCAGTCACCCTCTATTAATCTGTATTACTACTGCTGTGTTCCTTACAGAAAGGGTCAGTTAGTAACTTGTCAGGGGTTGTGTGTGTGTGTATGTGTGTGTGTATGTAGCGATATCTGTAGGTTTTATATTCACCTGGGTAATTGGGTTCTGTACTTATTGTATTTCACTGTGTTAATACTGTTTTGTATTATTCTATAAGCTAGTTCCATCATATTACAAGTGCATTAATAATAAACGTATTTTATTATTGATATTGTGGGGTAAATTATCGTACATGCAAACCAGTCAAGGAAACAGATAAGTAGATATACCTAAGGAGAAAGGAGGGAAACTGGGATTGGTGATTAGTAATACCCAAATCTCTAACAATGTCACAATTAGTGTAGAATGTATACAGGTCTTAACCTGAGTCATCTTGTGTCACTTGAGCTTGACAGCTTGAAGAGGATAGTAAGTCCAGGTATGTAGCTCTTCACTAAGTGCTTAGTCCTTATTCACATATTGTGTTGCTTGCAAGACTATGTCAGATTTCATGTATTTTTGCCATGGTGACTTGTGGAAATTCTGCAGTGTGTATGTATGTGGCATGTAGCTCTGGCCTAAAGGTCTCCATACACATTAAATGTAAGTCACTCAAACCCTTCTGTTTTTGGCCAAATGGTTGTTCGTAGCACAATGAACATTAGTTTACAAATTGCTTTATCTGTAAATTGGTGAATTATACAGCAAAGACCTGGTGCTAATACCTGTGATCAGTGCCCGCACTGATTGCAGGCATTAAACCCCCGGCACCTCGGTCAAAGCTAACTGAGGTGCCATTTTCCCAGCGGATATTTTGGGGAGGATCGTATTAGCATTTTAATGCATTGCATTAGTGATCAGACCGCCCTGGGGTTCAAGACCCCTTGGGGGTCTAATAATTATAGTTAAAAAAAAAAAAAAAAAAGAAAAATATAAAGGAAAAGATGAAGAAGAGAAAAAGGAGATGGGTCCTATTTGTGTAAATTCACGTGGCTATAAGCTCAGTGACAATAACAAACCCATTCAGAGCTTTTCTAGAAGAAAACCTTATTCCCTGAGAGAAGATAGCATTCAATCCTGCTGAGGAATGGGCAAACAATTGTGAATAATACAATTGATATTGTTTACTAAATGTTGTCACAAAGGTTATACTGCAGTTTTCCCTATTGTATAGCCTCTGCTCTCAATAAAAAGTTCCTCCCTCCTAAGGGACAAGACCTGCTGTACTGCCTTCCCCAACACAGAATCTGAATATCTACTTGCTTGCAAACTCTTATGTAGCCCAGTTGATTCCTCCATTCACTGTATGGAACATTATCAATCCCAAATCTAGTGTGATTAGAGGTCGCAACCAGGAGGGAATTGCTTGTAGTCTTTTTTTCTTTCAAGGCAACGATAACCCTGTTTTCAGATCAAACTTAGAACTAAAATAGTTATTTTGCAAGGATCAAAATTGGCTATATAAGTGACAGTTAATTTCCTGCACAAATTTGAAATACACGTTCTCAGCGTCACCCCAAATAAGTAGCAAATCATCTATGACCCTTTTGTATCATTTTATAGGAAAGGATTGTCAGGAGGGAAAAAGTATAACTCCTCCCGCCTGCACATGAAGACATTTGCCAATGATGTGGATTTTTTGTCCCCCATAGAGGCCCCCCTCATCTGAAAATTCTAATCACCATTGAATATGAAATAGTTAAATTTAAGCAGATAATCAGTCACAATCAATTATTCCCTTAGTCCTGGGCTATAATTACTATAGTGTTCCAAAGATAGCGCAGAAATTCCAGACTCAATTGATGGAATGGAAGAAAACAGTGCTGTAAAGTTACAAGATCCCCAGCTCGAATCTTGATCCTAGTGTCTACCTTGTGACAACACATCCCAGGTAACTGGGAATCCTCCTCACCAGTGGCTAAAAGTAGTGGTCCACCCAGGTGCCCAATCATTCATTCAGTGAGCCAATACCCAACACAATAGGGTGAAGCGAAGGTGGAAACACCCTTTTATTCACGTACACCCTTTTATACATGTGATACAATGACATCATCGCGCCTCCTACGCTGAGATGCAGACGTCGTGAACAAGAAAAACAGGCGGCGGCTCCATCAAGGCATCACAGGTAGGTGACAATAACTTTTTTTTTATATATAAATAGGCCGTAACCTGCTGGAGTAACCCCAGCAGGTAATGGCCTATTTACTTATCGATCCCTGCGCCTGCTGTGGCCGCCTCCACTTCCCCTTCTGCTATCGGACGCAGAAGGGTAATCAGAAGCGGCTGTGAGCGGCAGCGGGGATCGATAAGTGAGGCCAAATACTACTATTATTATACTCCGGGGTCTTTTCAGACCCCGGAGTATAATAATCGGAGACCCAGGGGAGGTGATAAGCATAAAAACCAATGTTACTCACCTCTCCAGCGATTTTTATGTTTGTCACCGCCTGGGTCTCTGATCATTATACTCTGGGGTCTTTTAGGTATAATAATAGTTCATGGGTGGGTTACTATGGAGCAGAATACTGTGTGCATGGGCCACTATGGGGCATCATTACGTGTGCAGGGGCCACTATGGAGTATAATACCGTGTGCAGGGGCCACTATGGAGCATAATACTGTGTGCAGGGGCCACTATGGAGCATAATACCATGTGCAGGGGCCACTATGGAGCATAATACCAAGTGCAGGGGCCACTATGGAGCATAATACCATGTGCTGGGGCTGCTGCGGGGCATAATACCGTGTGCAGGGGCCACTATGGAGCATAATACCATGTGCTGGGGCTGCTGCGGGGCATAATACCGTGTGCAGGGGCCACTATGAGGCATAATACCGTGTGCAGGGGCCACTATGAGGCATAATACCGTGTGCAGGGGCCACTATGAGGCATAATACCGTGTGCAGGGGCCACTATGGAGCATAATACCATGTGCAGGGGCCACTGTGGGGCATAATACCGTGTGTAGGGGCCGCTGCGGGGCATAATACTGTGTGCAGGGGCCGCTGCAGGGCATAATACTGTGTGCAGGGGCCGCTGCAGGGTATAATACTATGTTCAGGGGCCGCTGTGGGGCATAATACCGTGTGCAGGGGCCGCTGCGGGGCATAATACCATGTAATACTGTGTGCAGGGGCCGCTGTGGGCCATAATACCGTGTAATACTATATTTAAAAAAAAAAAAAAAAACACCTACTCACCTGTCCCTTGTGCTCTGATGTCTCCCACCGCAGTCTGGTTCTGCTGCTCTGGTGTTCTCTTCTGGTGGAAGTCTCCACCACACATGACCGCTGAGGGGAAGAAAACCTCGGAGCAGTAGGACTGGAACGTGCTGGGAGACACCGGAGCCTCATATTAAAAAAGTGTTTATCTTGGATAACCTCTTTAAGGTGGCACTTGGGCTTTATTAAAGGGTCTTTCCAGCTCATTTTTATTAATGATCTATCCTTAGGACAGATTATCAATAAGAGATCAGTGGACCCCTCCTCTGATCAGCTGTATGAAGGGGCTATGGTGCCTGTTTATATCTCACTCTGTCTGTTTATAGTGACCGTGTGATGTAATTACAGCATTGTCACATAGACAAGTATAGGACGAGGCTGTAGTTACATGACATGGCCACTATGAGATGAATAACACTATGTAAACAGAGAAGCGGTCACGGTGCTTACACAGGTACCACAGTTCATTCAAACAGCTGATCAGTGGGGGTCCTGGGTTTTTGAGCCCCACTGATTAGTTTATTAATGACCTGGAAAACCTTTTAATTAGTTAACACCTGGGGCATTATTAATAGGGGGCATTAATTATTATTAATTATACAGGGTACACACGGACATTATTAATATAAAGATGTATTATTCATTATGGGGGTTATATCATATATTTTATAATTGGGGTAGCAGCAGGATGGGTGTGCAGGTGAGGACAATGTGGGTTGGATGCCTGGAAAGGTGAGGAGCCAAAGATATCTGTGTTTGTAAACTTTACAGAGACAAGTCACAGCTGGAAGAAGTGGTCATGGCGGTCGAAAGGGAAGAGAAGGGAAATGTGAAGGATTAGTCAGAGACGTCACCTGTAAGTCACAAAATGTTACTGCCCTGTATTCACCTAAATGATAGAGGATAAATACCTGATTGATGGGAGTCTGTCTGCTGAGACCCCCACTGAGCCTGAGAATTGTTTTTTTTTTTCCCCCACTGGGTGGGAATTCAGCCTGACCACAGCCATATATAGGTGTGTCGCTTGGTGGATGGACGAACCCGCGGGGCTCTCATTCACTTCGATGGGACTGCCAAAGATACCTGAAGTCCAGTACTCAGCTATCTGCGGCGCTCCTATTATAGAGAATGGGGGCCACGTGGGCTCGTCCATCCACCAAGCAGAAGATGTGTGAAGTTACTTTCATTGTTAATGCCGTGATGTTGATCTCATACTGAAGTAATACAGGAAGAAGAATTCTTAAAAACTGCTTCATAAGTTTGTGTATGTTTATTGTACGACAATAACAGTGTGTGACGCTAACAGCATGTAAACGCAATTTTATATTTTTTTTTTGGGGGGGGGGGGGAGCATCTTTCGATAGTCCGCCTCAGGCAGCAAAGAGGCTAGGTTCACCACTGCTTGAGGGTGCCTGTAGTAGTCTGTTGACTGGCTCTTGCCTTGAACTAGAACACTGTGAGCCAGGGATATGTGTTCATATAGCAGCAGGCCTCAGATAGCAGGAAGATTCTGCAAGATTATTGGTGATTGAGGTCCCACAGCAACTTTAAGAAGGTGGGGCCCAGGAGGGAAGAATACTATCTGGCCTGCCTATCCACCTGATGTGTCTATGTAATCATTACTAGAGGTGGCTGAACCTCTCAGGATTCGTTTAGTTTTGGGTTCGGGTGACTTGAGTCCAAAATTCATTTCAGGTATGAACCATCCCTTAAAATGGCTTAAAACATAGTGTAGAACACTTTTAGGGCTACTAGAAACCTATCTATCCAATGTCTAGCTCTCGAAGGCAAACACAGCCAAAGTTATGTCAAAGTAAAATTGACATTATTATACTCTAGTGTCTCTTCAGACCCCAGAGTATAATAGATGGAGGCCCAGGGGAGATGTAAAAAATTAAAAGAAAACATTCATACTCACCTTCCATTACCTCTTTTGGGCATTCTCACTGCGTCCGGTGCTCTGTATCTGCTTCCTTGGTGACGTCTGCCACTCTTCCGTGATGTCATGTGTTCAGGGTCATCGCTGAAGCCTGTGATTGGGCTTCAGTGGTGACATGGTCATGCTGATCGTCATGACTTTATGATGCTCAGCGTCCCCATATGACCGTTGGTGGGCCAATCACAGTCCTCAGCGGTGACCCTGGGTGCATAACTTTACCCCTATTATACTCTGAGGTCTGACATTTAAGTTTGCCCAAGACAAGTCTGCATTTGTTCGATTTTGTAAAAAAAAAAAAAAAAAAACAATTTAGAATATTTGGGTCGGACCTTTGCAGGCAATGATAGGATCTTCACTGCCTGTCTGAATCTCATTATGTTGAAGAGACACTTGGATCATGTCTATTAATGGCTTAATGGTTCAATGCTACTGAAATCTGTACTCTGATAAAAAAAAATCTTTAATTCTTATGAAAGATCTTTCACACAATTATTAGACAAAAACTGTATGTGAACGGTCATCTAAAAGAATTGTTTAAAGGGGTTGGCCACTTTCAGACAAATATTGAGAGACAAATATTATTTGTATAATAAAAAGTTGTACAATTTTCCAATACAGTAATACCTCGTACATTCGCGAGGTTAGGTGACAGAGCGGGTCGCGGATCGCGAGGAATCGCGAATGTTTGGTACAAGCGCTTAGAAGCGCTTACAATGCCGATTTCTAATGTTTAACCCCTAAATATCAATAAACTTTACCCTACATTACTGTACAGTATACTAAAGTATACTGTACAGTACTGTATATTAATACATTCATTCATTTTTCTTATACACGCACAGTAAAATGAAACTAATTACCGGGTACGTAACGAACAGGACGCTACTACCCAATACCGAAGGTGTTTTTTTTAATTAAATTTCACAGATCTGAAAAAAAAGAGCAAAATCTATATATGTTAGTTGCCAAAAAAATATCGCGAATCTGTGAATTCGCAAATTCGGAAACGCGAGTGTACAAGGTATTACTGTATACTTTCTGTATCGATTCTTCATGGTTTTCTATTTCTCTGCTTGTTGTCATTCATTCTGCTTACCTCTAGTGGATAAAATTCTGATCATGGTCATGTGATATATAGTCCATGGTCATGTGATGCACAGTCCATGGTCATGTGATGGACACACAGGTGCACAGCTTGTTATAGTCACAGCACAGTAATCAGACATCTGCCTGGTAACGAGCTGTGCACCTGTGTGCTCATCACATGACCATGATCTGTAAATCAAATGACCATGGGCAGAGTTTTATCTACTAGAAGTAGCAGAATTCATGACAGTAAGCAGAGATCTAGAAAACCATGAGGAATTGATACAGAAAGTATATTGGAAAATTGTATAACTTTTTATTATACAAACAATGTTTGTCTCTGAATATTGGTCTGAAAGTGACCAACCCCTTTAATGTTGAATTTTACCCAACATAGGCCATAGGGCAAACAATGTAATACTGGGGACTGAAGGATAAGGGGGCATTATGTGGGGGTTACCTAAGGGACATTTGTGTGGGGGGCCCAATTAGGAATAGTTTGATTTGTACCCACTATTCTATTCAAATGGCCCTGGTTGAAATTGTCCTCTTACATCAACTTTAGCCTAATGTGTTAATGTGCATCTTAAGTAAGAAGCTCATTTCAAGCCTAATAACATTTCCATGCAGACAAAAAAGGAAACATAAATGAATGCTCATAAAATGAGCTTTTACATGTCTAGCGTTAAATCCTAAACTATAGCGTTACTCATTTATTAAGCAATAACTTGAAAAAGTTATGATTTTCTTACATGCCATGACATGAAAATTTCACATAAAAATGCAGAGAACAGTAACATATTGGATAGTCTTTCTGGTATTTTGTAGATCCAGTTTTCAGATCTAGATTGTCAAGTGTCTGCCCTAGAACTTAGTCTTGTATCTTGTTCGGGGATTTGGTATTGTGCCTGCTGTTGCTGTGCAGCAGTATTAATCCTATACCTGCTGCCTGCTGACCTTAATTCAATGATTTTTCTGTTTCTTATATTGGCACAACCATGAGGTTCTTGTTGTTCTACCAAGATTGTTAAAATTTGGAGCCTGAAGTCAAGAGAACATTGTACTTTATAACTTCTTTTTAGTAGTGTGATCATACTGCCAGAATTAACACGCAATAAGGTTATGTCTGTTATAGAATACATTGCATACTAATGGCAGTATCTTCATTACATACAAGATTGTACTTGCATCAGTGGATACCATGAGACTGTTATGTTCCTATGGAGAAAGAGGCCAATATCATAGCATGCCACATGTATTATTCTGGTTTTATGAATGTTTTTTCATAAAATATTTTCCTGTCAGTATAATAAACACAAAACAATAAATTATGTTGCAATATTTGTCTGTTTGATGTTTATTATAGATAAGAACAACTTCAAAGGCTAGGATCACATCTGCGTTGGTGTCTCCGTAGGAGACACCGCCGCAGATTCCGCTTAAAATCGACAGATAAAAGTCCTGCAAGGACACTTTGTCCCTCTTTCTGTCATCTGATGATGGGAAGTATATGGATGATCATGTTGAAAGAAGCAAACATTTATTATGACAGACTTTAAATCAATCTTCCTTTCGGGCATTAAAGCACAAGAATCATTTTATATTTGCTTAGCCTTTTAGGGCACATGCACAGGTGAAGGCCATGTGCACAGAGCTTGTATGACTTGTTATAGAGCCATAGGCACTTATTGCCTCACTACATTTTTCCCTAAAACAAATGCTTAAGGGAAGAATAACTCACCGTGCCACAATTTCTTTTATTAGATTTGTATGGAATTCATGAGAAATAATATACTAAGTACGTCATTTACAGAATAGGATCCATAGTACAGTGATGTTCATAAAGGCTAACTGTTTATATCACATATGCATTTCTCAAGTGCTGCTTCTCATTAGATCCAAGGCTATGTTGCACTTCCACTTAATAAGGGACTCGTATTATGTTATGGGTGTAATTACATAAATGATTTGGCCAGGCCAGTTTGGTGCAGTTTTTAATGCACACCTGACAGTGTTCAACCTCCAGCCCAAATTCAAATGATGGATACATTTGCATATAGTGACACAGTACAGTTAAACGAGTGCAAATGTGCATTGTATATGTACTGTAATGAAGTTTTCCCTAAAATATGCTATAACATTGTGATCAGTGAGGGCCTGGCATCAGGAACCCCCTAGCATCTGGAGAACTATGGGACAGTGGCATTGCACAATACCACGCTAAGCGAAACACTGTGCAGTGATCACAGATCCATCAAAGTGAATGGGGCTGCAGAGTTGTCTCCTGTGCAGTGGGTGGCCACTGCATCTACGTAGTGCTCTGACCCCTTCATTTAAAGACCCATCAGTGAGTGAGTGCTGGCATATCGATGGTGGAAAACTTAATGCTGCTGCCCACAATGTTTATATGAAACCACATAGTTAAAGGCTGGTAGCAGAACAAACAAATATTGTTGCAAGTCCAAAACCCAATGTTGCAAGATTACAACTTACTTTGTTGATCTGGTTGTCTAGACGGTAATAGACAGACATATATTACCACAATATTGCTCATTGGAAAAAAAAAAAAATCTTTCTGAGCCTTTTGAAAAGGCAAAATTAAACCCCTTTCCGCTGGAGGAATTTTTCTATTATCGTTTTTCATGTTAGACTCCCACTTCCAAACCCTATAACTTTTTTATTTTTCTGTTCTCAGAGCCATATAAGGTCTTAATGTTTGCGGGACAAATTTTTCTTCATGATGCAACCATTTATTATTCTATACAATGTACTGGGAAGCTGGAAAAAAAAATTCAGAATGCGGTGGATTTGAAGAAAAAGTGCATTTGTGCGACTTTCTTATGGGCTTCATTTTTACGGCGTTCACTCTGCAGCCAAAATTACTTGTCGCCTGTATTCTATGTTTCGGTATGATTCTGAGGATACAAATTTATATGGTTTTATTTACATTTTAACCCCTTAAAATCTAAAACTGCACAAAAATACAATTTTTCTAAAAGTTGCCATATTCTTACACCCGTAACTTTTTTTATTCTTCCGGGTTTGGGGATGCATAGGGCGTTTTTTTTTGGTTTTTTTTCCGGGATCAGGTGTACTTTTTAGTTATACCATTTTGGGGAATTGCTATTGCTTTGATCACTTTTTATTCAAATTTTTATCAGAGGCGAAACAGTGAAATAACGGCAGTTTGGCACTTTTGATTTTTTTTTTCCCGCTACGGCATCTACCATACGGGAAAAATATTTTTATAGATTTTCGCAAACAGGGATACAAATAATGTAAACTGCTCCAGGTCTATCATATTTGTAGGGTGCCTTCTCTTCTCCCAACAGCAATTTTAAGATCTGCCCACAGGTGTTCAATGGGATTTAGATCCAGACTCATTGCTGGCCACTTCAGAACTCTCCAGCACTTTATTTCCTTCCATTCCATTTCTGGGTGCTTTTGAAGTATGTTTGAGGTCATTGTCCTGACCTAGGACGCAAACCCAGCTTTCTGACACTGGATCCTACATTGAGACCCAAAATCCTTTGTTAATCTTCAGATTTCTCTGGGTAACCTCCTATTTCTCTTGAGATCATCTTTGAGATGTTTCTACACTTCCAAGTCCACCTGTGATAAATTCAGTTTATGGGACATGATTTGGAAAGATGCACCCCTGTTTATATAAGGTCCCACACCTGAAAATGCATATCACAGCAAAAACCATGTCAAAGAGTAAAGAGCTGCCTGCAATATATGGTGTTTCTCAAAGATTGGTCAGGGTTGAGGGAAAGCTGAATGGAGCAATGTACAAAGATATTCTTAATGAAAACCTGATCCAGAGTGCGCCAGACTGTAGACTGGGCCCAGAGGCGTATCTTGAAGCTCATGGACCCCAGTCTGTAATTGGGCTCCTACCTACCTTGTGCCATTTAATAATGATAGATAGATATTATGCTGCAGGGGGACCTTTGGGGACCACTCAGCGTCCTGGGCCCAGTAGCAACTGCTACCACTGCACACCCTGTAGCTATGCCATTGATTGGGCCAAAGGGTCACCTTGTAATAAGACAATGACCTTAAGAACACAGCAAAGATGACACAGAGAACTCTGTGATCATCCTTGAGGGCACAGCCAGAGCCCCGACTTGAACCAAATCAAACAACTCTAAAGAGACCTATAAATGGCTGACAGAGCTTGTCAGGACTTGCAGAGAAAAATATCAGAAAATCCCAAAATCCAGGGGTGCAAATCTTGTGGCATCATGCCCAAGAAGATTGAATGCTGCAATTGCTGCCAAGTACTTCAACTAAGTCCTGAGAAAAGGATCTGAATATTTATATCAATGCAGTATTTTTGTTTTTCCTTTCAATACATTAGCAAATATTTTCAACATTCTGCTTTCACTTTTTCAGTATGGGGTACTGACAGACTGTAGAATGATGGGGGGAAAACTTGATTTTCCAACTGTCCGAATGCATTATATTTTGAGGGCAGAATAATAAGTACGGTGAAACCTCTCCCATTCTCTTCTATGGAAGCTGAATCTCTATTAGTAGACCATCACCTTATCCAACCAAATATCACTTTTTTGAGCAACGTTTTAAAAAATTTTTTGAAAGACCACACATTGGACTTACATACATCATGAGACCAATATGGAAGCTCTGCTGACTGCATCACTGGACTGCAGCAAGCAAGAGACATCAAGAGAGAAAAGTCATAGCATCACACTGGAGCAGAGAATCCATGTCCTAGTCAATATAATGTGTCACTGAGGTGCCAAGCATACATGACAACAGCCTCAATTTTGCCAGGACAATCTCAGGAACTATGTCCATAAGAGATGGGTTTTATATATACCCCACACCAAAATGGCCTTTTTTGGGGTGTTCCCAGGTGGGCTATAAAGTTGAATTTAGGCCTAAGAAATGTCTGCAAGTATTGTCAGGGTTAGCAGTTAGGCTAAAGCCACACACAGCAAATCGCTGCCAAAAGACGCTGTTAGGCTAAGGCCCCACATTGCGGAAACGCAGCTTTTTTTATGCAGATTTTGCTGCTGTTTTTTGAGCCAAAGGCAGGAGTGGATTCAGCAGAAGGAAGAAGTATAAGAACTTCCTATATATTCCCCATTCCTTTTGTAGCCATTTTTGGCTTTGGCTCAAAAAACCGCAGCAAAATCTGCAACAAGAAAAGCTGCGTTTCCGCAATGTGGGGCCTTAGCCTAAAAGACTTTGTCTTCCGCAGTGTTTTTCAAAAAAATTCCAGAGTTCTGGTCTGTGGACTTTCTGTTTCTATTATACCTATATGCCAGCGTTTCTGTAGATATAATTGACATGCTGCGATTGTCAAAAACGCACCAGTTTTTGAAATTGCTGCATTTCCACTGTGGATTTTTTTTTGCAATGTGTGGATGGGATTAGCCAGAATCCCATCCACTTTGCAGGTACTGTAATACGCTGCCTATTCGTTGGGCCTTGGCCTTAAGGTGGAAATTGTAAATGACATGTATGCTGTGGCCAAGGAACGAGAAGGGAGCCATACTAGGAACCAAGAATGAGAGGGAAACCATGGTAGGAACCAGGAATTAGTGGAGAGCCATGCTACGGACCAGGAATGAGAGGGTTAGCCATGCTTGTGTCCAGGAAGGATACCAAACTGAGAACCAATATTTAAAGGGATACCATGTTGGGGACTAGGAGTCAGAGGGGAACCATGTGCAGGTCATGCACGAAGTACATGCATGGAAGCATTCACCATTTTACTGCATTCAATATTCAGTAGATAAAAGTTTCTGCCATTGGTTAGAATTGTAGTTCCTCAAAAGGAACTACATTTACTGCTATACAAATATGCAAGGCTGCTTTAATCATAGGGCCAAAGCTGCACTTGCACTGGGCCCTATGGTAGCGGGGCCCCCTTGGGACAGCGGTCCTGCATTTGCTGTTCTGGGCTGCCCCATCTTCAACTCATCAGCGTCCTGATGCCGATGAATTGCATACAATGATGAAGCAGGGGGCCGTTCACTCCCTAATTCACCATTCATCCCCTCTCTTCCCTGGGAGCTACCGGCGTGATGTGATGACGTCACTTACATTGTGGATACAGCATCCTGAAGACTCTGGACCAGAACATCAGGGGAGCGAGGAGAGGTGAGTATTAGTGGGGTTTTTTTTTGGTTTTTTTTGTTTGTTTGGTAAGAGGGGGACGACATAATATTATAGACATAACTATATATCTTTATTTTCCTTTATAGTTAAACAGAAGTATACATGTTCTGCCAATATGTGGTATAGAATATTTTTCTGCTATATGCATTTTGGAGTTATATTTAACTCCTTCCTCAGTAGGACTCTTATTCCCGTAGAGTGCAAGGAACTTTCATAGCCAGAGCATTCGGACTACTAAAAACCGTACTATTTAGCTAGTTGAACCCTCTACGTGCTTTACGTGTCTCTTTGTAATTGCAAACTGTGATGCCGCAGGCAAGGGAGTTGTCTGTCCCTCCTGATCATTACTTTGATAAAAAATGTCTTTGTCACAGTGAAACATGGTGGTGTTTTGCAGTTTTACTAGTTTGTTGCAACACACAGAGCAGAGAGTTGCATTTTGCCATGTTTTTCCTACTGCTAAAAAGCTTACAGAAAAAAATGCTGTGATTTACATTTCCAGCAAAGTGGATGAGATTTTAAGAAATTCGACCACACATTGCTGAAAAAAACTGCAGTGGAAAACACACCATGGTACGTTTGTTTTAAAAGTCTGCAGCATCCTTGAGGAAAGGTTATGAGTAAAGAAAAAGTAACAGAAATGCAGTGTTTCCACAAACATAATTACTATTACTAAAACGCACCACCATAGATTTTTTTCAGCAACATGTGGATGTTAAAGTTATCATTAGATTTGTATTGCATTGTCGCTGCAGAAACAGTGTCCGTTGTGCAGTGAAAACTCAGAATAAAGTAATGATTCAATATCTGAATAGGAAAGGAAGAGAAAACTTTTAGTTGAATGAAAAACACTGAGAAAAACAGTGCAGAAACCAAAGCAAAAACATTTGGTGCGATTGTAACCTGTGTTTTTACACACTGTGGGGCATATTTAGCAATAGAAGTCCGACACTTTTCTGTCTACATTTGTGCCAAAATTTATGGTTCATGACACTTATGACATATTTAACAGTGTGCACCACAAAGAGCAGAAAAATTTGACAAGTTTGACACCTTTGAAAAATGTGCACCAGATGAGTGGGGTTTAGAAGTGTCTAACTTTACAACACATTTATGAAACTGAAAAAACAAATATGTAGCAGATTTTCTTGTGCAAACTAGACCAAGTTTAAAATGGGATAATGAATTTTCAAAAATTTACTTTGTGCGTCATAAATACCCGTCATGTGCCACATATTTATCTCCTCAATAAGCGAGGGATGATTTGTGTCTGCTTATGTTGTGCCAAAAACTCTAGGGTCTTTGATGTGTGTCAAATATTTGTTCCTTACAGCGGGCAACTTAAGATTTTTGTCTACAGACTTTGCATGTTTTTTGCCATATATTTGTCTACCTTTTTTTGCATCAAATATCTTTCTCATAGTGAAACAGAATTTTGGAGTTTCTAGAAACACTCCATATTTATGAACAGATTCATAAATATGTCTAAAACTCCAAACAGGATTCATAGTTTAAGACAGTGCAAAGATCGACAATATTGATAAATGTGCCCCTGTATTTCTGCAGCATTTTTCCAACAACGTTTCAGTTCTGTGTGCCTTTCCACTTATGGGAAAAATGCAGGAATCAAAAACTGTACATAAAAAACTGCTATTTTCTATAATTTGAAGGATATTTCAAAGAGCTGCTGCTTTAAGAAAATAAACAGGTGAAACCAGAGTAAGGCCTTTTTCACACACCATTGTTTTGGTCAGTGTTTTGCATCAGTGTTTTTAAGCCAAAATCAGGAGTGAAAACTACAATGAGATAAGGTATAATGCATACCTCCCAACCATACCCGATTCAGCAGGACAGTCCCAGATTCTGGGTGCTGTCCCAGTCGACAGGAGGTATGTCCCGACTTTTCTGTCTCCATATGCAGATAAGTTGAATTCAATGGTGAAGCAGGGAGCTGTCCACTCGCTGCTTCACCATTAGGCCCCTGCCTCTGTTCCCAGTGTCTTGGGAGAAGTAAGTGTGATGTAATGACACCACTTACATCCTGTCTGCTGCTCCCTGAAGTGGGAACAGCAGGGGAATGGGGCGAGGTGAGTATTAGTTTTTTTTTTTTTTTTTTGTTTGCAATGCATTGCAAAATTGCGGCACTTCCATTATAGTAATATTACTGTAATAGAAAGTAATGTCAGTCAAGCCTTCAATAGCTTCCCTGCTGTCATGGCAATGGATTGCCTGCCCCAAAAACCTAAATGGTGGAACCCGTGTGCCATAGATAAAATGGCATCTTAGTCAGATTTGACCAAGGCATTGGGGGGCATTGCTGCCAGGTTTCTGCTGTATAATATGTATTTAAATACCCAAAATCCACTGTACTATTATGGTGGATGTTGGGAAAGGGTTAACTGAACCACCGTTTTTTTTCGCTGTTTTGCCTCTGATTAAAAATTTTAAAACAAAGCAGTAGGCATTCCCCAAAATAGTATAACTAAAAAGTAAACCTGGCCTGCAAAAAAAAAAAAAAAAAAGACTCCCAATGTATCCCCATACACAGAAATATAAAAAAGCTATGGGTGTCAGACTATGGCGACTTTTAGAAAAAAAAGTTTTAGATTTTTGGTAAGGGTTTAAAATGTAAATAAAACTATATAAATTTGGTATTCCCAGAATCGTCCCGAAACATAGAACACAGGTGATGTATCATTTTGGCTGCACAGTGAATACTGTAAAAATGAAGCCCGCAAGAAAGTCGCACAAATGCACTCCAATTCCCTCCATTCTGATTTTTTCCAGCTTCCCAGTATATTGTACAGAATAAAACATGGTACCATTATGAAGAACAATTTGTCCTGCAAACATTAAGCCCTCATATGGCTCCATGAATGGAAAAATAAAAAAGTTATAGGGTTTGGAAGGTGGGGAGTCAAAAATGAAAATTGAAAAATGTCACTGGTGGGAAGGGGTTAAAGGGAGACAGCAGTAAATTGGCTATAAAAATAATCACAGTTCCTTGTAGAAATGAATCTACATTTTCCATATATGCCTCTGTTATTCAACTTTGGAGCCCCATTTTCATGTAAATCGCTGTTTATTCATATACAAATGAAGGGAAATTCCTTTGGAAGGCCTTTATGGGGCTCCGCTTGGTCTCAGCTCATATGTCATTTGCTTTTTTGCCAGTAGATGGCAGTGTTGAGATGATTATTGTCAAACATTGTCCTCCTTCTTACAGCCATATATTGAGTAGAGTTTGCATTAAATGCTGAGATCGGTGACTTAAAAAAAAGTTTCCTGTTAACTAAATAAACACATCCCAGTTCTGAGATTACCTGAAATACAGGTTGAATTATTGTCATGGAGTCTTGAATGATCATCTGTACAAAGATACTTCAGCATAGGAGGTATTTTGTCTATTGGTCATGCTCCAGGGTTTGATGACTTACCGCACGTTCACATGATCGAGTTTCACCCGTGAACACATACTGGGAGATGGACTCCTAGCATTATAGTTATTTACGCAGATAGGAGTTTCTGTTTGGGAAGAATTGCTATCCAAAACTTTGGTGAAAATATATCAAATTCTTTACAACCTTGTGTTTTCTTCTATATACTTTGCTTAACTTGCCATATGAAGGAAAGGAACCCTAACACAATTTCTGCCTCAAAATGATTGATTTATTTTATTTTTGACATGAATTACCAATTTACCAATATTTGTTTCTGCTTCAGAAAAGCAGAAGTGCTCTTTCTGTGAACATGCTCAAGTATATATACAGGTGCATCTCAATAAATTAGAATATCTATGAAACATTTATTTCAGTAATAGATTCTTTACACAGTGTTTTATTTCTGTAAATGTTGATTATGGATTACAGGTAATGAAAACCAAATGTAAGAAAATTAGAATATTGTAAAAAAAAGTTCAGTATTGTAAATTCAGTGTGTCACCTGCCAAGGTTTCCTAAGCCTTTACATGGTCCCTCAGTCTGGTTCAGTAGGACACACAATCATGGAAGACGCTGATTATGAATTGTATTACTGAAATGAATGTTTCAAAGATATTCTAATTTATTGAGATGCACCTGTATTATGGAATGTAATCTTCTTTTCTAGGAGATCTACTGGACATGGTGCATAGAAGTATATACCAGGACTTGTCACACTTGTCATACCAGGACTTGTCACTGCCCCCCACTGGAAACCCTTTATGTTCTCCTGCAATGGTTATTTAACAAAATTCTGTTACAATTTCAGTTTCAGTTATGGATTTGTGAATAATTATAATGAAATCAGTGTGTAACAAATACCAATGAAACACATATATATAAAAAAAGTTACATGTGAATGAGGCCTAAAACCGCACACGTTCCCCTTTAAGTCTAAGGCCCCATGTAACGGACCGCAGCCAAAAAGTGCTGAGGAAAAAAAACGTGGAGGAAACGCATTGCGGTTTTTAACCTCAGCGCTCACATTATACCTACACGTACACCGCCAGTGTTTCTGTAGGTATAATTGACATGCTGCGATTTTCAAAAAAGGCAAGCGTTTTTTCAAATCGCAACATCTCCACTGCGGATTATTTTCTGCAATGTATGGATGGGATTAGCTAGAATTGCATCCACTTTGCAGGGACTGTAAAACGCAGTGGCGTTTACGCTACGTATGGCCCCTGCCTTACTCTGTATTATGGAGCAGCAGTGTTAATGCGCTGATGTATGATGCACTATGTGGCAGTGTACATTGGTGATATTCTTGCCTAGTTGCAACGCTGCTTACGTGCTGTTCCCCCATTGCTGGTACCTATCTTTCCCTGATCCTTTCTGTTTACCCGTCATATTCCACAATGCTTCATCAATGAAGAAGTGTTTGATAAGAGGAATCCAAAGAAAACCCATAACAGGATGTCCATTGTATCATCACATAATGTCATTTTATAAGTAACATAAATATAGAGGCTAGGGAAGAGGTAGGTATTAGTGTGTGAATGACATAGAATTATTAAAGTATCTATTTTACAAATTGGTTTACTTTCTAGTTATAGCCATGTGTACTTCCATAATTTTTTATTGAAGGAATAGAAGTTTTTAGATAGACTGTTTTAGTATAATTATAAAAAGACTCATGGCTATGTCTACAGTACAAAGGTTTCAGCCAGAGTCATCAAAGAATGACCAATCGAACATGCCGTCAAATACCAAACAATGTTAAAAAAAGAGAACAAGTAAAAAGAACACCAGACTTATAAAGATAACATTACCTACTACAACTATTTTATTGCTCTCCGTATCGTAACCAAGATAAAACACACAGGAGGGAGACTGCCTAGATGAACAGGGGGAAGAAAAAAAGAAAGGATCCCCATACACGATGGACTCCACCAGAAGGCTTCAGGCTATTGAACGCTATCTAGGCCTGCCTAGATAGACAATCCATTTAGCTTCAGATTTAGTTCTACATCAGTTTAAATCAATTGGTTGTTCACTATAATCCAACTAATATAATTGGTTGTTCACCAGGTCCAGAGCTACAGATGATTGCAATTGGGGCATTAAGGAGAACTTGCTCCATTTTTTTTATTTTTTTATTTTTTTTTTTTCAGTTAAATTAACATTAGCGAGTCAAATGGTACACGTACCCCTCGTTTAATGAAAGAAAAACCCACAATGGTCACAGAAATAACTTGAATCTGACAAAAGTAATAATATATAAAAATTCTATGAAAATGAACAACTGAAAGTCAGACATTGCTTTTCAACCATGTTTCAACAGAATTTTTAAAAAAAAGAAAACTCATGAAACAGACCTGGACAGAAATGATGGTACCACTGAAAATAATGAGACCAAAGGGACATGTTAAATCAAGGTGTGTCCACTAATTAGCATCACAGGTGTCTACAATCCTGTAATCAGTCAGTGGGCCTGTATATAGGGCTACAGATACTCACTGTGCTGTTTGGTGACATGGTGAGTACCACACTCAACATGTGAAGCCACAAAGCTTCTGGGAGAATGTCCTATGGACAGATGAGACCAAAATTGAAAATTTTTGGCAAGGCACATAAGCTCTATGTTCACAGATGGGAAAAATGAAGCATATCTTGAAAAGAACACTGTCCCTACTGTGAAACATGGAGGAGGCTCTGTTATGTTCTGGGGCTACTTTGCTGCATCTGGCACAGGGTGTCTTGAATCTGTGCAGGGTACAATGAAATATCAAGACTATCAAGGGATTATTCTAGAGAGAAATGTGCTGCCCAGTGTCAGAAAGCTTGGTCTCAGTTGCAGGTCATGGGTCTTGCAACAGGATAATGACCCAAAACACACAGCTAAAAACACCCAAGAATGGCTAAGAGAAAAACATTGGTCTATTCTGAAGTGGCCTTCTATGAGCCCTGACCTAAATCCTATTGAGCATCTTTGGAAGAAGCTGAAACATGCCGTCTGGAAAAGGCACCCTTCAAACCCCAGACAACTGGAGCAGTTTGCTCATGAGGAGTGGCCAAAATACCTGTTGAAAGGTGCAGAAATCTCATTGACAGTTACAGGAATCGTTTGATTGCAATGATTGCCTCAAAAGGTTGTGCAACAAAATATTAAGTTAAGGGAACCATCATTTCTGTCCAGGCCTGTTTCATGAGTTTTTTTTTTTTTTTTAATTCTGTTGAAGCATGGTTGAAAAGCAATGTCTGACTTTCATTTGTTCATTTTCATAGAATTTTTATATATTATTACTTTTGTCAGATTCAAGTTATTTCTGTGACCATTGTGGGTTTTTCTTTCATTAAACGAGGGGTACCAACAATTTTGTCCACGTGTGTATATCCAGAATGGCCACTGAATGGTACTCCCACCAGATATATTAAATAGTCTCCCTATTCCTATATTTCCTGAAACAGAGCTGTGCCTGCTACATTACTTCTGGGTTCTGGCTATATAAGGCCTGGGCTATACTGAGACTATTAATAGTCACTAATAGAAACTAATTGATTTTAAAGGGGTATTCCCATCTCAAGGATCATATGCAGACTTGTAGCTTAAGCTAACTGAAGTGTTTTACCTAATACATTGCTTTATCTATCTTGTTTCTTTTCTTTTGCCAGATACAACAAAATCTTTTTGCAGCTGGTTGCCTAGGTTACAGACCTGCTCCCACCAGAGCACACAGTCTCTCTTCTCATTCTTTCCGCATAGTGCTTTCAGTTTTTGAGCCCTAATAAGGGCTACATAAGTTTCTTAAGCTGTGCTTCTGTTATGTGTGTGTGTAAATCCAGAGGTAAGTGTGTTATTTACAACAAGCTGGAGCTCCGTGCTGTAATGAACCAAAAAGCAAGAAGTGGTGTGGAAAGGAGACAGGAGGGCAGCTGGAAGCCTGAGATGAGAAAACCCCTTTAAGGCTGGGGCCCCACTTGGAGTAAACTCTGTGGTTTGGCTGCAGCAGAAACGCCACAGCAAAAACTGCAGCATTTTTTCTAGCGAATCCCATACACACATTGAAGAAAAATATGAACAGCAGAAATGCTGCAATTTCCAAAACCGTCGGGTCTTTGGAAATCGCAGCATGTCAATTATACCTACGAAAATGGTGGTTTCCCTATAGGTGTAATGGAAGCAGAAAGCGCTGCGGGAAAAATTGCGATGCGCTTTTTTGCTGTGGCCCACTACGTGGGGCCTTAGCCTAAAAATTCAATGACAGCTACAGACAACTAGATTGCATACAACTTAATGCATTCATTTAGACTGCAGCTGAAGCCCAATAGTTAGGCTAGATTACACAGCGACTTTGGCCACGACGCCAGTTGTGTAACCAAAGATCGCCATGTCACCCTGCAACTCCTTCACCCATGTTAGTGAATGGAGTTGCATTATGACCTGAGGGTGCCGCAACCGCTGCAAAAAAAGTCAAGCAATATTGTTTTTTTTGTGTCTAGAAGTCACAGTGTTTTGGATGTTGAGGAGGAAAATGCTGTACATTTTCTTCCTCAACAGTATCAGTAAAATGAAATTTTGTGTAACCTCATCCACACATTGTGGCGGGAAAAAAACGCTGCAAAACACTGTATTTTCAAAAACACATGCATTTTTGAAAATACAGCTTGTTATTTTTACCTGCGGAAATGCTGCATTTTTCCCATAGATTTATGAGGTGGGGAATGTAAAAATGAAAAATTCAAGTCTTTCCATCATTTTTTTATTGCTGCATTTTTTTTTCTTACTGTATGAAAAATTTAAATATGGGTCCAAAGGTATACTGAAAAATGATCATGATAAAAACGCACTTGTTATCGATTAAATAGCCATAAAGCACTTACCAATTGCTAACCAGCAGACAGAACAGCAGGTGTGCTACAGGTAGAGTATACAGTATGTGCTACCTCTTCTTATTGTTTCTTTAGAAGATTACATGAATGTTAATTACTATACACTCATTCATTATTTACTCGCCATATTCCATTTTGTTCATCCTCTTTCAGATCAGCCATTGTTTTTTCTTTCAGAGACTCAACACTGTGGCCGGGGGGATGTTATTATGCATTTGTCTTTTTATTTTATGGCCAGTCGTTATAAATGGGGCTTATTTACTATCATGGGTAGAATGAGGCTAAGGCCTCACGTAGCAAACTGCAGCCAAAAAATGCAGAGGAAAAGACTGTGGCAGAAACACAAAGTTTTCATTTGCAGACTTTCAGCAGCTATTATACCTATATGAAAAACGCCAGGGTTTTCGTCGGTATAAATGACATATTGCGTTTTTCAAAAACACAAGAATTTTTGAAATCGCAGCATTTCCGCTGCAGATTATATTCTGCAATGTGTAGATGGGAGTAGCCAGAATCCCATCCCCTTTGCAGGTAATGTAAGACGCTGCGTTTTTCTCATGACTGATGTACAGAACGGTAAGAAAAAGGGACATTTTACATGTCTGTGTTGCATCCGTGGGGCGTCAGTTTTCATGGGTTCCTCATAGCTTTATGTCTATGAAGGGATCAGTGAAAACGATCAAAAATAGGACATGTCCTATTTTTTGATCTGTAAAAACAGATCGTCAAAAAGTCGGTCATGTGAATAGAACCATTCACATCAATTAATTTTAATGCAGCCGTGTGACAGCTGTTAAAAACAAAATGTCCTTCACATGTCCGTTAACATTGGTCATGTGAATACAGCTTAACTTGGTAGTCTTGACATTGTCTAATTATACGACAGTCCAACAAGCTCCTATAGAGGAAGAGGAAAGCTGATATAAGTACATATTTTCATTCAGGGGTAGCAAAGTTTAGGTAACTATAATGTTGCACATAATTTAACCCTGAGGTTACACGTTGTGGAAAAGCTACAGTTATTTGTTGAAGATTTTGCTGCGTTATTTGAGCTAAAGCCAAGGGCCTCTAAAGGAAAGAGAAATATAAAAGAAGCGCTAACGGGGGGCGTGGGTAGGGACTCGATGTGGTGAGACGTGCATTAGGGGAGCTCCTGCCTGACTGACTTTAAAGTGGGACCACCAACTTTAATCAGACCCCCATGACTGAAAAAACTACCCGGGCACCTGCTCCAGGGGACTGTGCATCCGCGGACAGGTTCGTGCAGCCTACCCTGTCCGCATTCCTGCAGCCGACAGCATCCACAGTGCGGGCCTCCACTAGGCGGTGGCTATCTTCTTCTGCCACGCCAGCCGCCTCTGGTACATCTGCCGCGGGGGCCCCGCTATCGACACGGGGTGCATCCACCCTGCAGAGAGGCCAGCCTGCCAGACCTCCAGCTGTGCCAGAGTCAGAGCTCCAGAGCCCAGGCGCAGGGCCCCAGCAGACCCCTTCACCGCTGGGTAAGTCAGGCGCGGCGGCTGCTCGCACCGCAGTGCTGACTGCCCCCCCTCCCCCGCAGCTCCAACCGGCGCTTCTGTCAGCGGGCTCCCCCATACGGAGGCAAGGGGACCCGGCATCCCAGGAGACTCCAGCAGCTGCCTCTCACCCCCACAAGCCATCCCCTGACCCTGGGCGGCCTCCTGGCCCTGTGGAGGAACATTCAACCCTCCAGCAGCCCCCACAACCTCTTAACCTCGCACCCTCACAGCAGCCTCCACCCCTTCTCGGAGATGAGGATGCGGACCTGGGGGCAACTCCATCCTTGGCCCCTTTGCTATCCATACCCAGCCTTCTTCTCCGTCTGCCCCCGCCACCCCGACTTCCGCCACACTCTGCTCTAACAGCCTCTTCTGATCCTCCACCATGGCTCGATTACCTTGCTCACCTACCGTCAAAAGAGGACTTTGATTCCTTGGTTGCTAAAGTCACAACGGCATGTCGTTCAGAGATACTCACAGAAATCGCAGTCCTGCGGCAAGATCTCCAGCATATTGCAAACCGGGTTGATACCCTTGAGGACAATCATGACCAGACCCAATCCCATGTGTCTCACCTCCAGGACACTGTCCTCTCCCAATGCCAGGTGGTTAATGACATGCAGCGCCACTTGGAGGACTTGGATAACCGGGGCAGACGCAACAATATTAGAATCAAGGGGCTACCTGAAGCTAACTAGGAGGAGGATTTACACGCTACCTTGGAGGAGATTTTCAACTCCATTTTACAGGAACCATCTACACATAAAATCAAGCTAGAGCACACAGGGCCTTGCACCCCAAGGGATCTGGCCGCACTCCACACGATGTTGTTTGCTGCGTGCACGAATTTGCACTGAAAGAAACTATCCTTTCCAGGGCCCGGCGTCTTAAAGACTTCCAATTTGAAGGAGCCAAGATTCAGCTTTACCAGGACCTCTCCTGGATTACGCTACAGAAAAGGAGATACCTGCGCACTCTGCTGCAGCTTCTATGCGACCGACAGATACTGTATCGCTGGGGATTTCCCTTTTCTTTAATGGCTAGGCATAATGGACGCTCTGCTACTCTACGGTTCCATGCAGACCTGGAGCCATTCTGCACTGCTATGGATATTCCTCCTCCTGATCTGCAGAATTGGGAATTGGTTGCTCCACCACCACCGCCTCCCCCGGTCTGGACGGCCCTGAACCCAGCTAGACGCCAGCAACGTTCTTCCAGAAGATCAAGGGTGGAGCCCCCTCCTCCGTGACTGTATCTTTTTTCTCGGGCCTCCTAGTCCTTGGGAGGGATACGTTTACTATGATCACTAGGGGTGTTCTATTACTATTGTTGTTTATATTTACACGCAGTTTTTTTATGGCCCCACAACTGTTTTGCATCATATTTATGTTTCAGCATTGCCAGTCAGGCGGGCTAGACTACCCCCCCCCCCCAGTGACTGGCAGATGTTACTTTCTTTTGGTCCCCAATTGTTTATTTGGATCTGCTTATTGTTGGTCCCCACCCGCCCCCCCTTTTACTATGGGGACTTCGTCCAGCTGTGGACCCACTGGTTGGGCCCCGGTAGGGTCACTTGTGGCCCTAACTTGGGCATTTCTTTTTGCCCCCAGCCAGGAGATTTAGTCCTGACCATTAGATTTAGTTTAACTGTGTTACTTATGTATTTTTTTGTTTTTTATTTGTTATGCCTTGTTCTTTGTGTGTCTTCCGTCTCTTCCCCCTTCCCCTCTGCCCCCTCTCCCTCTCCCCCTTTTTCAGGTTCAAAGACCCGTCTGGCTACAGTGGCCCGGACCCTCCACCTCTACATTTTCAAGGACTTGGACCCTCTATGGATTGGGTGAGATCTGCCTCTGTCTCATTTCCCTACACTAGCAACAAACCCACTCTGTATTCCTTATGGTTAAGTGCATGGTTAAATGTCAAGGGCGTGGGCTCCAACTCAAAACGGCGAATGGTCCTGCGGGAGCTTCGCTCTCTCCGGGCAGATGTAGCCTTCCTCCAGGAGACCCACTATGACCATACTGGCACATTCAATTTTGCCCATCATTACTTCCCCTCTACTTACTCTGCATATTGTAGTCACAGGAAGGGAGGGGTGGCCATTTTGCTTTCCCGTACCTGGCCTATAACTGTTTCGACCTCTCACCTAGACCCCCAGGGTCGATATATTATTTTGGAGGGGCTTCTATACGGTCAGCCCATCGCCCTGTGCAACATATACACCCCTAACTCCTCTCAGATCCCCTTCCTTAAACGGGTCCTGGGGAAATTGCAAGTGCTTGAGGGATCTGCACTACTACTGGGTGGAGACTTTAATATGGCTTTCTCTGAATGTATGGATAGATTCACCCTCACTAATGGGCCTCCTGGACCCTCACAGACGAGACTAGCAAGAGAGTTTCGCTGCCTTGTGAGGTCAGCTGCCCTCTACGACCTTTGGTGGGTGGACAATCCCTCTGCCCGCTCCTTTACATTTTACTCCCACCCCCACAAAACCCACTCCAGAATAGATTATTTTTTCGGTAATACATTGGCCCTTCGCTTATTAAAGTCTGCTGACATAGGCCCCATATCCTGGTCCGATCACACCCCTGTAATGCTCACACTGTCCTCCACCCCCCTTCCGACAAAACATTGCCACTGGCGACTTAATGAATCCCTCCTCCAGTCACGAGAGACCCAGGCTAAACTTCGTTCTCACCTCCAAGAATACTTTCGAGTTAATTCTGATTCAGTCCCCGCTATGTCCACACTGTGGGAAGCCAATAAGGCTGTAATGAGAGGTCACTGTATTGCGTTGGGAACACAGACTAAGAGAGACCGGAGGGTCAGGGAGGAGGCATTAACTAGTAAGATCAGATCCCTGACCGAGCGACTAGCGTCGCGCTCCACGTTATCTCTGCTACGTCAATTAGTGACTGCTAGGGCAGACCTCCGGGACCTCGCCACCCAGGCCACCCAACGCCTCCTCCTCTACAGCCGCCAGAGATACTATGAGAGGGGAAATAAGGCCCACACAATTCTAGCCAAAACCCTGAGAGACCGTCGGGTTTCGTCTACGCCCCATGCTGCCCGAGATTCCCAGGGCACTCTTCAACACCACCCCGATGCCATAGCGTCTTTGTTTAGGGATTATTACACTACATTGTATAACCTTCCCTCGCCTGCTAGGAGAGACCCCACCACTACAGAGACAGATCTGCATTCTTACTTAGCCTCGTGTCGACTCCTGGTCCTCCCGACCTCGTCTCTCTCTTCGCTTAATGCTCCAATATCGAGCGAGGAGTTAACTGCCGTCCTGGAGGGTCTGCCTAGTAAGGGTCTGCCTGGTAAGGCTCCGGGCCCTGACGGGTTCACCTATGCCTACTATAAAACTTTCCATTCTGATCTCCTCCCTCATATGTGTCAACTTTCCAACTCTTTCTTGGACGGAGCCCCGATCCCGCACACTATGCTGCACTCTCATATTTCCCTAGTCCCAAAGCCACACAAGGACCATCAGGAGTGTTCTAACTATCGTCCCATCGCCCTCCTGAATACGGACCTCAAACTTTTCACAAAAATCTTGGCAAACAGGCTTAACTTTTGGCTTCTGTCTCTCATCCACCAAGACCAGGTGGGATTTGTCCCCTGTCGTCAGGGGGGAGATAACACTAGAAAGGCAGTGGACTTGATTGACGTGGCCAACCGTTACTCCACCTCCACCTTGCTTCTGAATCTGGACGCTGAGAAGGCCTTCGATCGCCTTGATTGGTCATTTATGATAGCCACCCTCGAAAACTACTGGTTCTCGGGGGCCTTTCTCACGGCTATAAGGGCTCTTTATTCTCACCCCTCGGCAGTTGTTAAGCTCCCTAATGCTTCCTCCCTTCCCTTGTCCATTCGTAATGGAGCCCGTCAGGGATGCCCCTTGTCACCTCTAATATTCGCACTGTGTATTGAACCCCTGGCGGCCCAAATGAGATCCCCAGATGTCTCTGGGGTGTTTGTAAGAGAATGGGAATTTAAGATTAGCTTATTCACAGACGATGTCCTGTTGACCCTCACTAAACCCCATACCTCCCTTCCAAACCTTCTCCGTGTTTTAAAGGACTATGGAGATCTTTCGGGCTATAAGGTCAACCCTGGTAAGACGGAAGCCCTGCCTCTGAATATCCCAAGCGAGGCCTTGCAGTTGCTCAAGTCTAACTTTGACTTCCAATGGAGAGACCGCTCCCTGCGCTATCTGGGCGTTCAAATATCCTCTTCGTACCATACGCTTTACTCGGCCAATTATCCTCATCTGTTTCATGAACTCCGCTCTCTCCTGGATAAGTGGCACCCACTCCTTATTTCTCTCATAGGCCGTATAACTGCGGTTAAGATGACCCTCCTCCCAAAGCTCCTTTATTTCTTTGAGACCCTTCCAGTAGCAGTCCCTAGGTCCGAACTGAGATCCCTACAAAAAGCAATATTCCAATTTATATGGAATGGCAAACGCCATCACATTCCCCGATCGGTGATGCTGGCGGGTAAGTCAGAGGGGGGTCTGGGGGCTCCACACATATTGCACTATTACTGGGCTGCTCATCTACGTAGTATACCATTTTGGGCAGCACCCCAGGCACATACGAAATGGGTGGAGATAGAGAAGCTTTGGTTGGCTCCTGTTCATCCCAATGCGTTTCTGTGGTCCTCCCCCCCCCCCCCCCGCCCACTGCCCCACTGCTGGGCCCTATTGGCTTTACTCGGGCTATCTGGAACACCTGTTCTAAATTGTTTCAGTTGGCCTCCCTGCACTCATCTATGATCTCCTTTTTATATAATCCACTTCTCCCAAGTGGACTCACGGCTGCTATGATCAGGCCCTGGAGTGGGCTGAGTCTATTCCACATAGCTGATTTGGTGGACCCGTCGACCTTGGAGCTCAGGCCCTTTGACTACCTCAGCTCCACGCGGCACATGCCTACCTCAGAGTGGTTTCACTATCAACAGATAGTTCATTTTGTTGTCTCCCAGTTTGGGTCCACCCGAGTGTCCCTCCCTACAGCCTTTGAATGACTATGTCAGGCAGGTACCTCCACTAGAGGCCTAATTTCTAATATTTATAGGCTTTTGACCTCTCGGGGGGGGGGGAAGACTCCGGTGGTCCACAAATATATGACCCGGTGGTCTGGAGCCCTGGGCATGCACATCTCGCACAACCAGTGGCAGGTTATTTGGTCCCGAGCAGCTAAATCCTCTTCCTGTGTAACGTTCAGGGAAACGCAATACAAAATACTTATGCACTGGTGTGATGATTCTGCTTAAATATGGCTATAACTCAAAGCTGTATTTTGGACTCTGGGTAGCGTGTCTATTTACTCATAAGGTGCGCAGCCATAATCATAGGTATATTGCCAATAGTGGCCGGACTGAAACAATAGGGCTTTGTATCCATCCCAGCAGGGCTCCATTGAATTCCTACACAGTCCTGGCTGATCAAATAAACATGCATTGTCCAGCCTGCACTGGTAGATCAGACATGGTTGATAACATTGTATCATTCCACTTGGTCTCAGCTCTTTACAAAGAATCTGGACTTGAGTGCATTAATCCATCAGCCTTGCTGTTGCTGATGACCTCATTCTGGGTGGTGTCATAAAGGGTATACAAGATGAGATAAGAGGTCAGTGGGGGGAGATTGTGCTGGGACTACAAGAGAACACTATGAGGAGTTTTTACAGACAGACTACAGAGTTATTACAGACCATCACAGACTACAGGAGAATACAGAGTTTTTACAGACAGACCACAAGAGATCACAGAGTGACCACTGTGAAGAGCATGCAGGCTGGATTGTGGCCACATGCTGAGAAGCCTCCACTGGTTATTCACACATGACAGAGCATGTGTGAGTGTTGGATTATAGAGCCACATCAAGGAGATGCGTGGTAAAGTAATTATTTCACTTTTATGCCTTTTTATTTTATTGCACTGTATCTTGTAACTAGTAACTGTTAATGCTTGCATATATCTGCATATATGTTCTGAACTGTATGTGTTAGATGTTAATACCGACCCATTTAGGGGTTAATAAATATATAAAATTTAGAAAGCTTGTCTTGTATTTATCTTGTGAACCCGGCACTCACTGGCGGTGAGTGTGGTTTTTATATGAAAGAAGACTCAGGTGTGAGCCAAAGCAGTGTTGGCGCACTGAGGATCTTTCACAACTGGTATCATACTCCAGCTTTACTGCATACTCTCAACCCCACTATCTCTTCCAGTTGCTGGCGATGCCAAACAACTCCAGGAACATTGTTCCATATCTTTTGGGAATGCCCCCTAGTCCGCCCTTTCTGGTTCGAGGTTGGGAAGCTGACTAACATTCTTTTCATCCAGGGTATACCCCTGGATCCCATGGTTTATTTGCTGAATCTCCCTCCAAAAGGTCTCAGTAAAAATACATCTAAGCTATTCCTTTACTTGTGTACCGTGGCCAAAATGCTCATAGCCCGCCATTGGAGAGAATCTCTTCCTCCAGCGATCTCAGAATTGATAGCCCGATTGAAGGACATCCGCAGTCTGGAGTACTTGACCGCCTCCCTTAACCATACGGTAGAGGCATTCAAAGTAATTTGGTCCCACTGGGATACCTACTGTACCACACACGGTGTCTGAGATCCAACCCCCCACTTTGGTTTTTCTCCTTATTGTTCCTTCCATTTGTCTTGTCATATGTATTTCCTAAACCTTGTCTCTGTATTACTATTTTTTGTGTACTTAACGGATTATTTGCTATGAAGAATTTTCTGTATTTGATCTGTGTTTATTTTAAAACTTTAATAAAAATTACAGTTTAAAAAAAAAAAAAAAAAAGCGTTAACATTTCTACCTTATGCTACTTCTACTTCTGGCTAACATAGCAAAATCTGCAACAAAAAAATGCAATGTATCCGCAACCTGTGGCCTTTGTCTAAACAGCTTTTCTGTTGTGTTCTGTGATTATCACAGTGCAGCAATAGCAGTGTCAGGTTAAACTTTGCCACTTGCTACATCTGTATACATTACCAGTGACTTTGAAAATTGTGTCTATGTATTAACTCCTTTAGGCTAAGGCCCCACATGGAGTCCCTCAACAAAAAAGCACTGCAGGAAAAACGCAGCATGGTTCTTTCTGTAGCACTTTGGACAGAAAGTCCACAGAATTTTCCTCTGCAGCCATTCTGCTTCTATTATACCTATAGGGAAATCGCTGGCGTTTCCATTGGTATAATTGACATGATGCGATTCCGCAGCGCGTATTTTACCGCAAAGTGGGGATGGGATTCACTAGAATCTCATCCACTTTGCTGTGACTCTGAAACGCTGCAGTTTTTTCCGTGGTGTTTCTGCTGCGGGCAAACTGTGGCATTTACGCCAAGTGGGGCCCACCATATATGTTTACTACAAGCATGACGCCAGTTCAGGAGCAGAGCCAGTACCATGGGCATCAGGTCTAAGAAGAAAAATAATTCTGATTACTGGTGTAAACACCACAGCAACCCTTTAGTTGCTGTGGTCAATAGCAATTTTGGCATCTAAGGAGTTTTTTATTGTTGTGCCCCCCACAATGGCTCCCTTGGGCATGACTTGATTGGCTGGTTTTAATCCATGTGTGGACAGTCAAAATATACTGAAGTACATTATTACTACAGTGTATTCTGCAAATCTCTTTATGGAAGAACTGGAAGGAGCATATTTATCAACATGCACCACCAAACCTATGATTTACCTTCGTTATATTGATAATGTCATCTGGACAGCAGGTGAGGAGGCCCTATTTCAATTCCATAATTACTTCAATGACTTTCACCCTACCATCAACCGTAAACTTAGCTATTCAAAGAGTGAAATCCTCTTTCTGGATACCACAATATACATTAAAGACCACCGGCTACTCACATCAATATACCACAAACCCACAGACAGAACGGCCTACCTGAGAAACGACAGCTTCAACCCCAAGCACACAAGACAATCTATTATTTACAGCCAGGCTATACGAAACAATCGAATTTGTTCCGACAAAGCAGACCTGGACAAGCACCTACTGGATCTGAGGATGAAATTTCTCCGATTGGGATACAAACTAAAAGTGACAGACAACCAATTAAACAAAGTGGCAGCCATTAGCAGAGACAGTCTGCTCACATATAAAGAGACCCAGAAAGAAGCCTGAGTGCCCCTAGTTGTCACCTACAACCCACAGCTGGAAATCCTACGAAGGATTGCCAAGGAGCTCCAACCTGTGCTACATAGGGACAACAGACTCAAAGACATATTTCCAGTCCCCCCTCTCCTTTCCTTTCGACAAACACCAAACCTGCGGCGTATTATTGTCTGGAGTGCCCTGAAGGCCCCAACTGAAAATGGCACCTCACCTTGCCTGCAAAACAGGTGCAAGACCTGCAGGCACATCTACACCGCTGACAGTGTACCTGTCCCACAGTCACAACAGGTGCACAGAATTAGGGGGACATTTCCCTGCAGGTCTTCCAATGTGGTGTACCTCATAATGTGTGTGCAATGTCCCACCACAGGCCTCTGTGTGGGGGAAACAGGGCAGAGACTTAGTCAGTGCATGAACTCGCACAGCTTCAACATTAATAACAGCAGAACAGATCTCCCAGTGGGCGCACATTTCTCCAGAGAAGACCACTCGGGTTGTGGTTTTAATGGGACATTTTAAGGCGCAGAGGGAGAGAAAGGAATGGGAATATAAGTTAATGCAAAAATTTCAAACTCTGCAATTTGGACTTAATATTCATGCCAGTTTCATGTCACACTATGTATGAACTGTGAGGATCACAAATCACCTCCTGATAGCAAACAGATAACAGATCCCTCTGTCACGCCCCACTGTTTATTTCCTGATCTGTTGTAAATAACTTCCCTACATATATTGCATTTTGTTATTCAAAGATCCTTTGAAGATCCATGTCTTGTGTGTGTATAAAAAATCTGTGAATTTTCAGTTTCTTGTATTACACCATGTCTGAAGAAGAGAGCTCGCACTCTCGAAAGCTCACCATCAAATATACTCAGTTAGCCTCTAAAAGGTATCACCTGATTTCTTCACTCTTCCACTACTTTCTATGGCTAACACGGTACAACATTATACTACAGTGTATTCTGTCAAGGATCAAATTGCTGCATGTCAACTATACCTATGCAAACACTGGCGTTTTTCCTTATAGGTATAATAAAGGCAGAGAAACTGTAGTAGTTTTTTTTTGCAGCGATTCGTAGCGTGGGGGCCTTAAGATGTTTTTCAAAATAAGTTTCTGTCCCCAAAGTTTCTGCCCAGAGGCAGCCACTGATCTGGCTGCCTCTGGGCACTGGATGCTAGAGCACTGGATGGGAAGCTAAAGCTGCTCTGCTTCTATTTCACTCCCTATCCACTGCTATAGCTTCCGATGCATGGAGGCAGCCAGATCGGCAGATCTGTGTGGGGTCTCAGTGTCAGACACCCACAGATCAGATACTGATAACTTATTATCCAAAACTGTGAATGCTGTAAAAAACCTAAAATACTTTCCAGAAATGCTGTTTTGTTTTTTTTTAAACATTATGCTGTATAAAGAAATCGAATAAAATGTTATATGTGCCCTAGAATAGTATCAAATGGTATTAAGAACTATCTTCAGTGTAAAGAAGAAAAGAAGTCCTGGAAGTGATGATATGATGATAAGATGACCCCCACAGAGCCCTGATCTCAACATCATCCAGTCTGTTTGAGATTACATGAAGAAGATCTGTGTTTAGTTCTCCAAGATGTTTAGAACAACCTCCCTGCTGAGTCCTTTAAAAAAAAAAGAAGAATTGATGCTGTTTTAAAAGCAAAGGTTCACACAAAATATTGGGGAAGATTTATGAAGACTGGCATTATCAACCATCGGTGGTGTAGGGTGAGTTTACTTTTTGTGCTTACATTTCTGCTGCAGCCATGGTAAGGTGCATCTGGATTCTTTGTTCGCATTATATGACAGTGCTGACCATTTCTGTATGTTTGTCACATTGTGTTTTTGGGGTGTGACTGACTCCATTTTGGTCATGCACATCACACATCTGCACAAGGCTGATTTTATTTAGAGGATAATATGTGTGAACTACATTTCCCTTTTATTCATTCAGAGGCCATAGGTCCAGAGAGAGGAGGCTATTTGTAGTGTAAACTAACAATAATATGGCTAAAATACATTTGTCTTTAAAGGGAGACAATTTCTGAAAGTGTAGAAGCAGCCCTACAAGGGCTGTCATTAGTCTGATAGTGACTCTCCTGCTGACAGACTCCCTTTAATTTATCGGAGGCCAAGGCCCAAAGAGCAGTGAGTCATTTTAGTGTAGGGACCTATCTAAAAGAGGTCACCTTGTTGCTGGCAGATGGGTTCATACAGTTTGATCAAAATTTTTATATACTGTAGGAATTGGCAGTAATGCTCTTGATGGTAGCAGAATGCTGTTGCAACTTTTTGCATTTGCAAGTCTATGCTCATAGCTGGCATAGATTTCCAGCATCATTTACATTAGATCTTCCACCCCTGCCTTCTGCATGTCTGGGAAAATGGCGAGAGTGGCGCAAAAAAAACAAAGTCAGACATTTTTTGCTCAAGCACCAGATTTGGGCAAAAAAAATGTGACTTTTTATGCCTCATATGCTTGAAAACTAGAGTACAAAACATTATAAATCTGCCTCATTCATTTGATTTAGATTTCTCTTTTGTTTATTTTCTTTTGCATTTTGTTAATTGACAAAAATAAATTATTAACACTTCTATTTTTGAAAGCAAATCTACTTTGCAATATTTTTTCCACACCTGCCTAAAACCTTTGCACAATACTGTAAATATACAGGCTGGACCCCACTACACCAGTACAGACCAGCTCTTTCACTTCAGAATCTGCAACAAAAAAAAGCTGCGTTTCTGCAATGTGGGGCCTAAGCCTAAGGCCCCACATAGTGAGCCGTAGCCAAAATGTGCTGCAGGAAAAACTGCCGTGGAAACGTATCGCAGTTTTTCCTGCAGCACTTTTCACAGAAAGTCCGCAGAGTTTTCCTTCTTCTATTATACCTACATATACTGTACAGAAACCACCAGCGTCTCTGTATGTATAATTGACCTGCTGCGATTTACAAAAATGCGAGTGTTTTTGAAATCGAGGCATTTTCGACTGCGGATTTCTTTCTGCAATGTGTGGATGGGATTAGCCAGAATCCCATCCACTTTGCAGGTACTGTAAAACGCTGTGATTTATGCCACGACGTTTCTTCCACGGCCAAATTGCGCCGTTTATGCTACGTGGGGCACTGGCCTAAAAGAGGTTGTGGAGCAGTCAGAAAAAGTTCTCAGCCTAAGGATACAGA
Source organism: Leptodactylus fallax (assembly GCA_947044405.1). NCBI lineage: Eukaryota > Metazoa > Chordata > Amphibia > Anura > Leptodactylidae > Leptodactylus > Leptodactylus fallax. Next base: position 3,541,819 of record CAMRHE010000192.1, on the reverse strand, counting down.
AAACCTTTCTGTGTGAGAGTCAAGTGTGAGTAAACAGTTGCTGAAGTGTGGTTTTGGTAAGCTGGCAGAACAAAGCTCTCCAGTTTGATGTATAGTAATGTTTGATGTATAGTAAGTGCTGAACAGGCAAGGATTTATTTTGTGGTTATGTTATTTTTGTTTGCAACCCTTTAAATAAACCTGATGATAAGACAGCTTAAACCTTAAACCTATGTTGTGTTGTTGTCCTGATTTGAACGTGAATGCAGATACCACACCATTTGACCCCAGTAAAGGCGATCCTGATAAAAAGTCAGGTTACGTGCACACGACAGTGAGCAAAATGGATATTATCCCCTTTCACAATAATAAGAGAGATGTTGAATTTTTAAATATGGCGCCTGCTCAGAAGCAGAGCAGGTGCCATAACCACTGGTTCTACTCTGTTTCATACAACAGAGACTCAGCAGTAATGCCCGCAATCACAGTCTCCTCTGATCATGGGCATTACCCATTATTTTGGCTTAATTTTCCCTTCCAGTGCCACACGCACCTCACTTTCAGTCAGTAGGATGGCACCCGCACAGCAACATCGCAGAGCTGTTCCACCTCTATGACAGTTGGAAGCCTTGTGATGATTTGCTAGCTTGTCATAATACTGGATCCATAGGCATTTCGCCATATACTGTAATACAGCTGTATTGCTGTCTATGGCAAAAGGGTTGGGTTCAAGCTCCCTAGGGGGGCTAAAAACTAAATTAAAATAAAAAAAACTTATAAAAACTATGGATGTCTATGAATTATGGATCCCTGTGTCTGAAAATGTACAAGCTACAAACGTATGAAAATATTTTTCTCATACAGTGAATACCATAGCTGGAAAAGGAAATCAAAATGGCTTAAACCAGTTGTGTCTGTCCATAAAAGTGCACGGATGGCCCTTATTCACAACGACCGTCACATGGCCAGTATAACCCATGGGGCTATTCACATGCCACTAGATAGATAGATAGATAGATAGATCTGTTTTCATGGACAAAGATAGTACAGGTCAGTTTTTTTGGATGGCTGTGAAAAATGGACTGTCACATCAAAGAAACAGACATCTGAATAGACACATTAAATAAAATGTGTTGTCAAAAGGGACGTGTGACAGACCAGACATTGCAAAAACGGCTGTCTCACATTTCCTTTTCGCGTGAAGAAGCCCTTACCATATTCTGAAATGGGTGTCAAACTATGGTGACTCCAAGAAATTTTTTAATTTTTTTTCAAAATGTAGGTAACGTTATTTTGGCTGCACAGTGAATACTGCAGAAAGAAAACCCATAACAAAAAAGGCACAAATGGGATTTTTTTTTTTTCTTTTCTAAATCCCCTCATTCTGAATTTTTTTTGCAGCTTATTTTTTGCAGCATATTAAATGGTTCCACTATGAGGTATAACAATAATAATAATAATAATAATAGTAATAATAATAATAAATAAATAAAGAACCACTGGGGGTTATTTATCCTTTTTTTTTTCGCATAGAGCAGAGTGTCAGGAAAAAAAGGCTGGTTAAAAAGGTGCAAATGATAAATACAGCGAGGAAAGAAACTCCACTTTGGCCACTCCCCCTTTCCCTGACAAAGATCAAATGTGCCGAGGGCAGCATAACATCTGGAACATCTGGAAAATAAAGGAGCAAATGCATCATAAATAAAGCTCTGCTTAAAAAAAGAAATAGGTAGAATTTTAGCTCAATAAATGTGCCCCATTGACTTGTATTGTTCTGTCTGTCTGTGAAAATGTGCAAAAATAGGACCTGTCCTACTTTTTAATGGTCCATTAAAACACGGACACATCTATCTCCCCATTGACTCCTATATTCTAAAAATGGACGTTAAGAAAATGTCTGTTACATGTCCATTTTTCACGTTCATGTGCTTGCTGCCTTAATCCCACTAACATATGGTATATAACATCTTTGTATATGCTATACTAATATAGTAATTGCAAAGTACAGAACTGTTAAGAGAGGTAGCTGATTATTTTTGTCTCTTTTATTGGAACATAGAATATGGTGTTTTTGCTTCCAGTCATGTACAGATACCACGTGACACAATTATGTTAGAAGCCTTAAAATATTAAACATTCCCTTAGTACCTCAAGGACAATATATAATTTTAGCTCTAGGTAACAATACTGACATCTGATACTTTCTCAACTCCCTGAGAAATAAGTTGTCGTTGAATGTTTCAGAAGAGTACAGTGGAGCTGATGAATGATGACATGAAAAGAGCGTATAGGAGAAGGAATACAGCTGTAATACACAGCTTATGTATAGGTTGTCTCTTCCAGTAATACTTAATGTGTGTCTAGATGACAGATCACTTTAAGATCTTAGATTCTGCAGTTTTTAGGAGAACATCTTCAGCTGACATATTTCTCAAATATGAATACCTTTCTCAAGACTAGAACTAAAAAAAAAAAACAGTAAGTGCAAGTGACTTTTGGAAAGTCTCTAGATCTGGTTGTTAAACTGGATCACAGAAGCAGCTGTTGGCTGAATCTCGGCCCAGTTACCTAGTCACTGTGTTACAATTAAATACACCATAGTGGATGGCTGCAGACCAACTAGGCCACAGACTAGACACTATTTCAGGGGGTTAATAGTTCTGGGGACACTATTTATTATATTAATATAATTTGGGTAGATTTAGAAATGATGTGGTTTATAGCTTCAGAAGCATTGCTCAGGAAGGAGCAAAGTTTGGAATATGATACTACTGTAGAATAAAACATTTGCAGAGGATTCTGTTAATATGTGGAATATTTAAAATATTGTAATTGTTTTGTTAATTTGACACTAGATTTAGTTCAGCTGTAATGGCCGTTTCGCCTATTTTAGCTGATGAATGGCTGGCTATCTTATGTAGATGCTGTCTGAAGGCAGACCTCAGTAGAAAACAGATCAGCCATATTGGATATTTTTGGCCAGCTGTCGGCTGCAAATATTAGTAGTCGGTGAGATTGTTCACTTGTCGCATAGACTCACTGTGATTCTTTTTTTAACAGCTAAACTGTCCTCTACTTGGGCAGGTTAGTTGTTAATGTTGATGGTCGGATTTGTTTGTACAAATGATCCCATCCTCAATCAGATCACTGCTTGAAAATGCATTGCCATTCTAAGTAGACATAAACATACCTATGGCAGTCAGCTAGGAAACATGTTCAAAATGTGAATACTATCTAGAACTGTCTGAAATATATACCAATACCAGAAACTCAGTTTCCCTCCATTACCTGTGTGGTAGGTGTTATCCTCATTTGGTACACGGCCTTTCAGTCCTTTTGGTGTATCCTAAGGATAAGGGTAACATTCCTATTGACTACATTCTTAAATTGCCTTTTGGCAACAAAATACCATTTTCCCACCATCTGTAGAGAGGTTATAAAACTGTAACAGAGACAAAGATTTTCAGAAGTAATGTGTTGATTGTAATTGTGTTGATGCTTCCAAGCACAAGGATATCCTAAAAGGGTGTTACATGGGACCTAGGCCAGGGCCATGATGAAAAAGTGAGTGTGAGTGGATCTATTGGATACACATCTTGACCTTCAAGCCTAAGTAGCAGAACAATGGATTCCCAAGAATTGTTATTTCATGGAGAATCTAAACAGAAGTGGTGACAGGTCCTTTTTAACTTTAAAGGGATCTCAATTAATAGTATTAATGTACAGAAGGCTCAAGTTAACCAATATGGAACTGTATTTTCTACCATGTCAAAGGTGTCATGCACACAACCGTGTGACATGTATGGGTCTGTAAAAAATGGTAGGAACAACACACAGCTGGCATCCGAGTGCCAACAGATAGCACACTGACATAAAAATATGGTTGTGTGCATGAGGCCTAAGGTGTGTTATAAGGCATTCAATGAAATATGCTGCTTATTAGAAACTGTGCTGTTGCTGTGAGAAACATTCATGCAGAAAATTAGAGGTATCAACACCTCTATCATTGTCTCTATAACCTGCACTGCTACATATATACAGAATTCAGAGCCAAAACGCTCAAGTGTGAACGAGTCCTAGGCCTTCTATTTTATTGGTTTAAAATGAAAAGATTTGGGTAAAGGAAATAAATAACATGTACAGTATGGTCTTAATTGCTTTGCTGCTGAAAATCAATATATACTGTGTATAAGCTGCTTTATAGACTTAAGTAGACTAAAAATACAGTTACAGTTTATCAATAATTCATGAGGTTTCTTATATTACTGTTTGACTTCAAAGTTTCCATGTCAAAATTACATAATTGTTCTCTGATATGTATATAGAGTCAAACAGTGTACAAAAGAAAATGCTAAGCACTGACTAAGCCATACACATTAAGCAATTTCATTCTAACTCACCAATTTTGGTTTCTTCCAATCCCCTCCCCCACGACAGATGACAGGTAAGAAAGAGCTAACCGGCTGCCAAAAATGCCTGACAACAGATTGTCTCCCAGTCCCTAATGAAAAATAGGCTCATTCGGACGAGCTGAGCATGCAAGTTTGTGGGGCAGTGAAGAGGGATAGTTTAGAGCCCTCACTCCCCAGCGTCCCTGTACATTATTATGTGGGACGGCCAGATGAATTTTATTCCCCGCCGTCTGAAAGTAGTAGCCGGCATAGATTATCAAATTGCTAAATTCGAAGTTCAAACCGATTCAGGTTCGTCTCCGTCCTCAGGTTTTCTTACACTTAGGGTCACTGGTTACATTTACTGAGCACTTGGGTACCAAATAAACAGGCCCCAGTGTGGACTTGTGTGGCTAGGTAATCAGTGCATTAACCATGCAGTAGCTTATGAAATTTTACATATGAATGCGAGTTGTAACTTAGTATATTAATTTAATGACAATATATAGTAGCATGCATGGTTACTATTTACTATTAGCCATTGGGGAGATTGTAATATGTGCCTCAAATGACAACATAGGCATACTATAGACAAACACAAAAGTATTCCCTGAGGGTCAACCAAATATGTGTCACCAAATATTTTGGTTATTTTCATATCTAATATTAATTTTGTTTAATTGTATTAATAAAAGTATTTTTTGTCTTTAATTCCCCTTCCTCTGCTCTGATTTCCTTCCTTTTTTTCCTTTTACATATTTATATGTGTAATAAGTACAGGTAAGTCAAGGTAAGCCTTATTTGGTAGAAAAACCTGTATATCTGAAAGGAATAAGGTATGTCAAGGTAAGTGTAATTTAGTAGCATAAGTTTAATAGTAGGTAAGAATCAGTAAAGTTGCATAGTACATAGGAATAATTGAAAGGTAGTCAAGGTAAGGGAAGGTAAGTGTAGTTTAGTAGCATAAATTGCATAGTAAGTAAGAATAAGTCAAGGAAAGCCAAGGTAAGTGTAATTTAGTATAAGTTGCAAAGTAGATAAGTATAAGTGAAGGAAAGTCAAGGTAAGACAAGGTAAGTCTTAATAGAATAAGTTGCATAGTATATAGAAATAAGTAAAGGTAAGTGTAATTTAGAAGCATAAATTGCATAGTAGGTTGGAATAAGTTAAGTTAAGGCAAGGTAAGTGTAATTTAGTAGCATAAATTGCATAGTAGGTTGGATGAAGTCAAGAAAAGCCAAGAAATTAAAGAGAAGTCAAGGTAAGTGTCATTTAGTAGCAAAAGTTTCATAGTACATAGGAATAAATCAATGTAAGGCAATGTAAGTGTAATTTAGTAGCATGAGTTAAATAGTATGTGTGAATAAATCAAGTAAAACCAAGAAATTCAAGATAAGTCAAGATAAGTGCCATTTCGTAATAAAAGTTGCATAGTAGGTTAGAAAAAGTCAAGGTAAATCAAATGAAGTCAAAGTATGTGTAATTTAGTTGCATACATTGAATAGTAGATCAGAATAATTCAAAGTAAGTCAAGGTAAGTCTTATTTAGTAGAATTACTTGTAGAGCAGATAGTGGAAGAGTGAAGAAATCAGGCGATACCTTTTAGAGGCTAACTGAGTATATTTGATAGTGAGCTTTCGAGAGTACTAGCTCTCTTCTTCAGACATTGTGTTATACAAGAAACTGAAAATTCACACATTCTTTATACACACACAAGAAATGGATCTTCAAAGGATCTTAGAATAACAAAATGGAATATAAGTAGAGAAGTTATTTACAACAGGTCAAGAAATAAACAATCTGGAAACTCGTGGGGCATGACGGAAGGATCAGTAATTCTTGCTGCTATTTGTTTGCAATCAGGTGGTGATTTGTGACCCTCACAGTTCATAGTGTGACCCTCACATACATAGTGGAAGAGTGAAGAAATCAGGCAATACCTTTTAGAGGCTAACTGAGTATATTTATAAGTAAGCTTTCAGGAGTACTAGCTAGCTCCCTTCATCAGACATGGTGTGATACAAGAACTGAAAATTAACAGATTTTTATACACATGGTTTTCAAAGCATTTTAGAGTCCTTAAAAAAATTGCAATCTAAGTAGAGAAGTTATTTACAACAGGTCAAAAAAACAGTCTGGAAACTTGTGGTGCGTGACGGAGGGATCAGTAATTCTTGCTGTTATCTGTTTGCTATCAGGAGGTGATTTGTGTCCCTCACAGTTCATACATAGTGTGATTTGAAGCTGGCATGAATATTGAGTTCAGTTCATGGTTCAAACATAGTGTGACATGAAGCTGGCATGAATATTAAGTCCAAATTGCAGAGTTTGAAATTTTTGCATAAATTTGTACTCCATTTCTTTCCTTTTCTCCTGTGTCTTAAAATGTCCCATTAAAACCACAACCCGCAAATCTTCAATAGAGTGGTTTTCTCCGGAGAAATGTGCGGCCACTGGGAGATCTGTTCTGTTGTTATTAATGGTGGATCTGTGTGAGTTCATTCGTTGACTGAGTCTCTGCCCTGTTTCCCCCACATAGAGGCCTGTGGTGGGACATTGCACACACATTATGAGGTACACCACATTGGAAGACCTGCAGGAAAATGTTCCCCTAATTCTGTGCACCTGTTGTGACTGTGGGATAGGTAAATGTACCTCACATACATAGTGTAACATGAAACTGGAATAACTTGGATAGCGTGTGGGAATAAGTTATGTTTATGTTAATGTAATTTAGAAGCATAAATTGCATAGTAGATAAGAATAAGTCAAGGCAAGTCTTATATAGTAGAATAAGCTGTATAGCAGATAGGAATAAGGTAAGTCAAGGTAAGTGTAATATAGTAGAATAAGTTGCATAGTAAATAGGAATAAGTTAAGGTAAAATAAAGAGGTTGTCCAGGCACATTATTTATTTTTTTTATAGGTGGTGAAAAAAGAATTAAAAAAAAAAATCATACTGACCTGTCCCTGGTGCTCTGGTGTTCTCCCAGCACGGTCCGATCCTGCTGCTCTGGCGTCTTCTCAAAGTGAAACTGCTTGCCGTCTGTGACGTCCCAGATCCCTTCCACTGAGGACGCTGATTGACCTTAGCGGTCACATGACCGCTGAGGCCAATCAACAGCCTCAGGAAAAGACCCTTGATGTCACAGGCACTGACATGTCATGCCCTTCGCTGAAGTCACTGATTGGCCTCAGAGGTCACATGGGGCTGGGATTTCCGCCACATGTCAACACTGGACCGAGAAGACCGGACCGTGCTGGGAGGAACCGGAGCACCGAGTATGAATTTTTTTTTTTTCACTGCCCCAGGCTGATTTAAAAATTAAACGGGTTGTCCATTTTTGCCTGGACAACCCCTTTAAGGTAGGCGTAATTTAGTAGCATGAATTGTATATTAGGTCAGAATTAGTCAACGTAAGTACTAGATAGTAGAGTCAGTTGAATAGTAGATAGTTATAAATAGAGATGAGCGAATTTCTCAAAAGTTCGATTCTGCAGTTCAATTCAAATTTAAAAAAAAAATTGCTTCGATCCGGATTAATCCAGCGAATATCGTTAAAAAACATCTATTTCCTGGCTTCAGAGAGCCTGTATAGAAGTGTAGAACACTGTGCCTTGCAGTAACACGCATAGGGGGCCTACTGTCGTAGTCAAACAATACTGTGAGTCAGTATGACACGCACATGACCGGCGTCGCTCTTAGAACCACTGCACAGTTCACTTACTCAAGTGTGAACTCAGCCTTACAGGTCCATGTTAGTGCCAGGTAGAAAGAACCGTGCAGAGGTCCAAGATCCTACTGTAGCGTGAAAGAGTGAACTCCTTTTACCCCCTCGTCTACAGAGTGGGAAGGCGACATAATGTGGAGTTGGCAGCAGCATGAGGAGGCCACAGAGTGTCAAGGCGACATAATGTGGAGGTGGCAGCATGAGGAGGCCATACAGTGAACCAGTGGCAGCAGCATGAGGAGAATATACAGTGACCCAGAAGTGGAAGCAGCATGAGGAGGCCATACAGTAACCCAGTGGCAGCAGCATGAGGAGGCCATACAGTGACCCAGTGGCAGCGGCATGAGGAGTACACAGAATTACCCAGTGGAAGCAGTATGAGGAGCCCATACAGTGACCCAGTGGCAGCGGCATGAGGAGGCCATACAGTGACCCGGTGGCAGTGGCATGAGGAGGACATACAGTGACCCAGTAGCAGCGGCATAAGGAGTACACATATTGATCCAGTGGAAGTGGCATGAGGAGGCCATACAGTGACCCAGTGGCAGCGGCATGAGGAGGCCATACAGTGACCCAGTGGCAGCGGCATGAGGAGGACATACAGTGACCCAGTGGCAGTGGCATGAGGAGTACATAGAGTGACCCAGTGGAAGCGGCATGAGGAGGACATACAGTGACCTTGTGGAATTGTGGAGGTGTCAGCAGCCTTAAGAGGCCATACAGTGACCCAGTGTAAGCAGCTTGAGGAGGACATATAGTGACCCAGTGACATTGTGGAGGTGTCAGCAGCCTTAGGAGGCCATTCAGTGACTCAGTGTCAGAGTGACCCAGTGGAAGCAGCATGAGGAGGACATACAGTGATCCAGCTCCTCCCGTATGTGACTTTGTTCGCCCAGGCAAACGAGGTGTAGAACAGCCTGACACCACTGTGCCCTGCACATGTGGTATGCTAGAGGAGCACTGTGAATTGTCCCTGCAGTGGAGGCTGAGGAAACAGTGGAGGATGAGGTGGACATTGTTGCAGGACCAATGGCGTGAGAACATGGAGGTGGAAGCAGCGTCACCTGGCCAAGTTGCTGGTGACAAGGCGACAATGTGAAGTTGGCAGCAGCATGAGTAGGCCATACAGTGATCCAGTGGCAGAGGTGGAAGTAGCATCAGCAGCATGAGTAGGCCACAGAATGACAAGGTGATATAATGTGAAGGTAGCAACAGCCTTAGGAGGCCATACAGTGATCCAGTGGCAGAGTGAGGTGGCGGCAGCAGCGTGAGGAGGCCATACAGTGACGCAGGGCTGTGGTGCCAACATTGGCACCCTGGTCACATTTCACCTTCTGCCCACAGATTGAACATATGGCAATGTTCACCTTCCCCGGCAGCTTAACAAAAAACTGCCACACCGCCAAGTAGGTGATTTTATCCCCAACACTCCGCAGTAACTGACTGCTACCGCCACTGCCTCCGTGAACCCCTGTATCACCGCTTTCCAGGTGGTCTGCCCTGGGCACGTTTAGCTCCCGACCTCCCACTGCTGCCACCCTGCTGACTCCGCTGCTGCCTCATGTGCAAGCTGCAACCCTCTTCTCCTGATGACGACGAAGCCCCTTCATCACCCGGCTCCCACTTACGATCGGCTACTTCGTCATCCACTACTGTCTGCAGGTCACTGATGTCCTCCTCAACACCAGCTCCCACGCCACTCTACTCATCACTACTTGCCCGCCTACCGGAGGAAGCGGCGGATGTCTCCTCCAGATCTTGGCTGAGCAGTAGCTGCTGACTGTCCTCTAGTACCTCCTCCTCACTGTACAGTGGATCTGAGCCCACAGCATAGAGTAGTTCTCTAGCTGAGGGAACAGAAAAGGACAGAGGCAGGTTGAGGACAGGTGAGGGCACAGGGCCTGCTGCTGGGCCATGCTAACTAAGGGTTGTGTCTGACGAACCCACCGACTCTTGGCTGGTGGTGTCTGATGTGACTTGGGATGAAGTGGATGACCAAGCCATCCAGTGTACAACCGTTGGGTTGCTGGTCAAGACACGACCACTACTTGACACTGGGAGCTCAGGCCTCTGTAACTGACCCCTGCTGCCACGCGCCCTTACTCTGCTGCGACCTATGCCTGCACCAGAAACATTTAGGCCTGTGGCCCTCCCCTGTGCATGGCCTCTCGCTTCTCTGTCTGACATACTGTTCGATGAGAAAACATAATTACAAAGGAAATAAATACAGGGCAAAAAGGCCTGTAATTTTCTACTTTGAAGAGAACAGCAAATATGCCCCTCATTTTTTTTCCCCACTAATGAACACCTATAAAAAAGCGTGATAAAGGCAGAGAATTGTGGCTAAGAATTATTGATTTTTGACAATACTGTATTGATAAATGGCCAGCAACTTTATAGTGGGAACAAAATGGCGAATATGGTCCTTATGTCTTTCCCCACATTAAAGGCGTTAGTAAAAGTAACTGCAGATATTAGTGGATGATGATTCAGTTTTCTTTGGCACAGTAGTACTGACAAATGGCCTGTAATGTTATGATTTGGAAGAACAGTGAATAAGCCCCTTATAATAAATGCCTTGAAAAAGGCATTTATTACAGATAAGTGCAAATATTAGTGGATGATAATTCACAGTTTTTTTGCTGTACTGTACTGCAAAAGGCTTGTTATGTTTCACCTTGAAGACACAGGTATGAGTAATGAGCAGCAGTATAACGGCAGTGAGTGCTGCAATGTATATTAAAATTCTTGCTGTAAATGACCCTGCAACCACCCTAAATTCTTCTCTCAGTTCCTCCCTATCCTTTCCCTACAGTTCTAAGGTTCTTTCCCTGAACTTCTATCTGTTTTATAAGTCTTTCCCTAGCTCCTGCTGACGTCTGTCCCTACAGTAAGAGCGATGTGAAATGACTGTACCTAAAATGGCCAAGGGTTTTTATAAGGCTGTGACATCACAGGTCCGGCTAGCTGCTAATTAGCTGCACGCTTGGCATTATGGGTGATCCCGTGTTCCCAGAGTCCCTTGCCCCTTGTCCTAACAGGTGCAGCGGCCATTTTATTAAAAAAAAAATGCAATTTGATGCATCAAAGCGTGAGGAAATCCGGAATTGAGGCGATTTGAAGATTTCCTGAAATTCGGATCAAATTCCACTTCTGCAGCTTCGATTCACTGATCTCTAGTTATAAAGTAAGTCAAGGTACAGGTGCATCTCAAAAAAATTAGAATATTTTTGAAACGTTCATTCATTTCAGTAATTCAATTCATAATCAGCAGTCTTCCATGATTGTGTGTCCTACTGAACCAGACTGAGGGACCATTTAAAGGCTTAGGAAACCTTGGCAGGTAAGGGTAGGTTCACACCTGCGCTTCAGTCCGTCCGTTGCCAATCCGAGAGAAAATCTCGGCGAACGGGATTGGCATCGGATACAGACAGGTACCCATTTGAATGGGTTTTTAAAGCAATGCGAGGGTGTCCAATTGTAACCTCTGCGCTGCGAAGCTGTTTTTTTTTCCTCGGAAACAAAGTCGGTGTGAAAGATCCTCAGTGCGCCAACACCGCGTTGGCCCACACCTGAAACTTCTTTCCTAAAAACCACACTCACCGCCAGTGAGTGCTGGGTCCACAAGATAAATACAAGACAAGCTTTCTAAATTTTATATATTTATTAACCCCTAAATGGGTCCGTATTAACATCTAACACATGCAGTTCAGAAAAGATATGCAGATATATGCAAGCATTAACAGTTACTAGTTACAATATACAGTACAATAAAATAAAAGGGAATAAAAGTGAAATAATTACTTTACCACACATCTCCTTGATGTGGCTCTATAGTCCAACACTCACACATAGCATGTGGAGGTAACCAGTGGAGGCTCCTAGCAGCAGCAAGCTAGCCTGCCTGCTCATCACTAGTATATCCCAGTAGTCTCTCCGTAGTCTCATCATAGTATTCTCCCTTGTAGTCAGCCCAATCTCCCCATAGTACTCTCAGCACAGTCTCCTCCTCACTGACCTCTTACCTCATCTTTTATACCCTTTATTACACCACCCAGAATGAGGTCACTGGCGACGGCAAGTCTGATTGATTAACGCACTCAAGTCCAGATTCTTTATAAGGAGATGGGACCAAGTGAAATGATACAATGTTATCAACCAGGTCTGATCAACAGCCCAGGCTGAACAATGCATGTTTATTTGATCACCCAGGGCTATGTAGGAATTCAATGGAGCTATTCTGGGATGGATACAAAGCCCTATTGTTACAAGGTTGCCCTACTGACAACATACATCTAGGATTATAGCTGCGCACATGATGAGTAAATAGAATTAAGAAGGAGATACGATACCCAGAGATCAAAATACATCTTTGAGTTATAGCCATATTTAAGTGGAATCATCACAGTCGGACATGCAGGACTTCGTGTCCGAGGAAAAAAAACGGTTTCGCAGCGCAGAGGGTGCAATCGGACACCCTCGCATTGCTTTAAAAGCCCATTCAAATCAATGGGTTTTTAACCAATGCGTCGCTGACCTGTCTGTATCCGATGCCAATCCCGTTCACCGAGATTTTCTCTCGGATTGGCAACGGACGGACTGAAGCGCAGGTGTGAACCCACCCTGACAGACTGAATTTACAATACTTAACTTTTTTACAATATTGAAATTTTCTTAGATTTTGGTTTTTATTACCTGTAATTCATAAACAACATTTACAGAAATAAAATACTTTCACCTCTTCCCGCTGGTGACATTTTTCGATTTTCGTTTTTGACTCTCCCCCCCCCCCCTCCAAACCCAATAATTTTTTTATTTTTCCGTTCTCAGAGCCATATGAGGTCTTAATGTTTACGGGACAAAATTTTTTTTTCATGATGCTACCATTTATTATTCTGTACAATGTACTGGGAAGCTGGAAAAAAATTCAGAATGTGGTGGATTTGAAGAAAAAGTGCATTTGTGTGACTTTCTTACAGGCTTCGTTTTTACAGTGTTCACTCTACAGCCAAAATGGGCAGCACTTTGAGCACATCCTTTAGTGGGTTACTGTCGTTGCTCCATGTCACAAACATGTCAATAACTCGATAATGAATAAAGCTATGTTAAAAATTAGCACACCATTGTTTTTCTTGTGCAATTCTCCATGTGTTTGATGTGTCACATAACCCCCTTCCCATTGAAAAAAGTAAAGTTGAATCCAAAATGGATGGCCATGGGCGTCACCGGGCCTCAAATGTTTTCCCCCTCCCATGTACTAATATGCCACAAACGGTAAGGTGATATCAGCAACCACTTCCATTTTATCTGGGTGTATCCATACTTATGGCCCACCCTGTAGATTGAAAGAGTCAAGGAAAATTAAGTTAAGTCAAGGTAAGTGCTATTTAGTAGGATAAGTTGCGTAGTAAGTCGGAATAAGTCAAGGTAAGTGTAATTTAGTAGAATCAGTTGCATGATAGTTCGAAATAAGTCAGGGAAAGTCAATGTAAGTGTAATTTAGTAGCATAAATTGCATAGTAGAATGGAAGAAGTCAAGCTAAGACAAGGTATATCTTATTTAGTAGACTATGTTGTATAGTAGATAGGAATAAAGTATATCAAGATAAGTGTAATTCAGTAGCAAAACCTGCGTAGTAGGTTGGAAAATGTCAAGATAATTATGATTTCGTAGCATAAGTTGCAAAGTAGATTAGAATAAGTCAAGGTAAGTCTTATTTAGTAGAATAACCTGTATAGCAGATAGGAATAAGGTAAGTCAAGCTAAGTGTACATACCATACATACAGAAATCTACGGGCTGTAAACACACAGCACCTCTCAGATACCCTACAGTCATCACTGTCTCCCATGTCTTCTCTCGCCTGTTCTGAACTGGCCACCAAGCACTACAATGAGACTCTCAAAAACACCCTGGATAAAGTAGCATCCTCGATTGTCTGAAAATCCCAACACAGACACCAGCACCCTTGGCACACTCCTCAAACACGTTTTCTTCAGCGATGCTGAAGGTCTTCAGATCTGCTGAACATCTGTGGTGAAAATCTAACACAACATCAGATTTTCTTCACTTCAAATTTATGCTCAAAGCCTATAACTCTGCTCTTCACCTTGCTAAACAAGACTACTTCACCTCTCTTATCTCTTCTCTTTTCAATAACCCTAAACGTCTCTTCGATACCTTTCACTCCCTCTTTACGCCAAAGCTGTGGGTACCTGTCACAGATCTCAGTGGTCAAGACATGGCCATGTACTTTAAAGACAAAATCAACAACATCCGTTAGAAAAAACACAATCTCCAAGCAGCATCAGTCCCCTTCCCTCCCTTGCTCCTCATTGTGAACTCTCATTATTTGACCCAGTAACAGAAGAATAAGTCTCCCAGCTCCTTTCTTCTTCTCGCCCCACTACTTGTACAAGTGATCCTATTCCATCACACCTCCTCCGGTCTCTGTCACCTGCTGTTACAACTCACTTTAGTAAAATTGTTAAACTCTCTCTTTCTTCTGGAATCTTTCCCTTCTCTTTCAAACATGCTGCTAAGTACCGACCCGTCTCTAACATCCCCTTCATCTCTAAACTCCCGGAATGATTGGTCTATTCCCACCAAATCCGCTATCTCTCTGCTAACTCTCTTCTGGACCCCTTACAATCAGGTTTTCGCGCACTACACTCTACAAAAATGGCCCTTACAAAAGTCTCCAACGATCTCCTGATGGCTAAATCTAAAGAGAACTATTCACTACTTATTCTTCTGGATCTCTCAGCAGCATTTGACAGTCTAGACCACCAGCTCATCCTCATTATGCTGGATTCCCCCTCAAAATCAGCTCCAAATTTTTGACTGGAACATTCCTTCCATTGTTTTTCAATACCAGACAGTGACGGACAATTGTTTTTTTAGGATGCTGTGGGTTTTCAGGATTTTTGAGTCAGCTGTGGAACCTACAGTGCCTTGCGAAAGTATTCGGCCCCCTTGAACTTTTCAACCTTTTGCCACATTTCAGGCTTCAAACATAAAGATATAAAATTAAAATTTTTTGGCAAAGAATCAACAACAAGTGGGACACAATTGTGAAGTGGAATGAAATTTATTGGTTATTTTAAACTTTTGTAAAAAATAAAAAACTGAAAAGTGGGGCGTGCAATATTATTCGGCCCCTTTACTTTCAGTGCAGCAAACTCACTCCAGAAGTTCAGTGAGGATCTCTGAATGATCCAATGTTGTCCTAAATGACTGGTGATGATAACTATATCCACCTGTGTGTAATCCATATAAATGCACCTGCTCTGTGATAGTCTCAGGGTTCTGTTTAAAGCGCAGAGAGCATCATGAAGATCAAGGAACACACCAGGCAGGTCCATGATACTGTTGTGGAAAAGTTTAAAGCCGGATTTGGATACAAAAAGATTTCCCAAACTTTAAACATCCCAAGGAGCACTGTGCAAGCGATCATATTGAAATGGAAGGAGTATCAGACCACTGCAAATCTACCAAGACCTGGCTGTCCCTCTAAACTTTCATCTCAAACAAGGAGAAGACTGATCAGAGATGCAGCCAAGAGGCCCATGATTACTCTGGATGAACTGCAGATATCTACAGCTGAGGTGGGATAGTCTGTCCATAGGACAACAATCAGTCGTACACTGCACAAATCTGGCCTTTATGGAAGAGTGGCAAGAAGAAAGCCATTTGTCAAAGATATCCATTAAAAGACTTGTTTAAAGTTTGCCACAAGCCACCTGGGAGACACACTAAACATGTGGAAGAAGGTGCTCTGGTCAGATGAAACCAAAATCGAACTTTTTGGCCACAATGCAAAACGATATGTTTGGCGTAAAAGCAACACAGCTAATCTTCCTGAACACACCATCCCCACTGTCAAACATGGTGTCTTCCAACAAGACAATGATCCCAAACATAAAGCAAAATCTACAATGGAATGGTTCAC
Organism: Leptodactylus fallax; assembly: GCA_947044405.1. Classification (NCBI taxonomy): domain Eukaryota; kingdom Metazoa; phylum Chordata; class Amphibia; order Anura; family Leptodactylidae; genus Leptodactylus; species Leptodactylus fallax. Next base: position 3,525,766 of record CAMRHE010000192.1, on the reverse strand, counting down.
AAATAAACGTATTCAGGTGTTAGAATGGCCAAGTCAAAGTCCAGACCTGAATCCAATCGAGAATCTGTGGAAAGAGCTGAAAACTGCTATTCACAAACGCTCTCCATCCAACCTCACTGAGCTCCGGCTGTTTTCCAAGGAAGAATGGGCAAGAATTTCAGTCTCTCGATGTGCAAAACTGATAGAGACATACCCCAAGTGACTTGTAGCTGTAATCGCAGCAAAAGGTGGCACTACAAAGTATTAACTTAAGGGGGCCGAATAATTTGGCACGCCCCACTTTTCAGTTTTTTATTTTTTACAAAAGTTTAAAATATCCAATTAATTTCGTTCCACTTCATGACTGTGTCCCACTTGTTGTTGATTCTTCACCAAAAAATTCAAATTTTATATCTTTATGTTTGAAGCCTGAAATGTGGCAAAAGGTTGAAAAGTTCAAGGGGGCCGAATACTTTCGCAAGGCACTGTACATCACAAGAATACTGTTGATTAGCCCTATTGTGTCTGACACTAGTCAGTGAGCAAAGCTGTGACGGAAAGCAGACACTCTGCTTCTGCCATGGGTTGAACAAGCCCAAAATTTGGAGAGGAATCTAAGGCAGAACACTGATTCAAATTCTACTCTAATTTCTGCTGTGTGAACATGCCCTTATTCTCAGTAAAATGACTATGAACCAACAGGTCTCAAAGTTTAGGACCCCTCTTATGAGTAATACTAGGAAATGGGAAGAAAACTTTTTCAAATCAGTATCCAAAGTCAAAATTGCCTAAAGTTTCTGAAAAACTTTATGATGAGTATCAAAAGTACCAATGCATCTGATTGCTTTTGATGCCATTTCCCAATAAATTCATCCTGTCACCCTGGCGTAATCTCTACGTAGAATGTTTTTTGGATATCCAAGATTGATGAATACAAAAGAATACATGCTCTCTCAAAAGCGTCCTCACTGGAGAAGTTTCTTCTTGCTCTTCAATACTTCAACACTTACTTGCTACAATACATCAATACTTGCTACAAGTGTGTTTGAAGTAACACTTATGCCTTGCAGTTTTGTCATAACATCCTTTGTGTCATGTAAAAAAGATGACAATGAATGAATGACAATGTCTCCCTATTTCCTCATAGTTTGTAAGCTCTTGTGAGCAGTTTCCTCACTCCTATTGTTTGATATGCTAATTTCTTTGTACTAAGTTTAAAGCAAATAGTAAAGGGGTCTTCCAGGCAAAAAAACAGCAAAAAGTTTCAAAATTTAAAAATAAAGTGTTACTTGCTTCCTGCTTACCCCACTGCTGCCCTGGTCCTTTCTGTCTGGTTCTGGATTATTCACTGTAGTCCCTGGCCTCTGCTGCAAAAACATACCCGACCACTGGTATTATTGTTGGACCAGGGCCCCACTGGTGAGAGCACACTGCAAAAAAAGGGACACACATTTAAGTTTTATATTTTAAACAGTTCCCTGTCTTCTGTGTTTTTTTTTTTTTTTTGCCCGGAAAACCCCTATAATGCACTATTGGACAAATTCTTGCTCCTAAACAGCAAATGTATATATGTGTATATAGCCCCTAAGCTCATGTACAATTATCATAAATGTATGTATTGTTCCAAACTAAATGCTGGACATTGACGGTCACAAAATAAAGTATATTTTAGGTATGCTTTACATGATGAAAAAGTATCATATTTATTGTTTGCAAATATGCTAAATAAAGCCCTACCTGTCAATTCTTAGTAATAATATTCCCTATTTAGATTGTAAACTCTATTGCAGCATATATTGATAGGGATTAATACATTCTCTGTATTTCAATGCAGCTGTACATAATCCCCAGATAATAATCTATATTTATAAATTTATAGTTTCCTTAGTTCCTAAGAAAGGCGGGGGAAATGTAATTAAAAAAAAAAAGTCTATACAAAATAAAGCAACAAATTGAGAAGATATTTTAAGAGAGATTGTAGATCACTTGTGAAGAAGCATAAAAGTCTTTAAGGTGATGTTAACAGAGCTGTAAATGGACGTGCTTCACAGCAGACGGAGTTTTATGGCACTTAGGCTGTAACAAGCCATAATCAGACATGAAAAGCAGTTCCTGGCAGGGACCAATCATGTCAGAAGGTTCATTACATTTAAGCAAATACAGAACTATTCCGCTGGAAAAATTCAGCCACAAAATGAAGCGATATTACGCATGGCAATAACCAGAGGTTGACAATATTTATTTTACCTTGATTCATTCTAAAACATTGAGCCCAAGATTATGTTATACTCCCCTATAAGAATTCCTCCTAGGAGTTAATTGTGGTGAATTGACATGATGGTGGCATGGCTACTGTACTGTGTGCATGGGGCCTTACCTTAGTAATATGTAACTGATCAACAGGGCCGGCGTTAGGGGGGGGCAAACTGGGCAATTGCACAGGGCCCCAACACCCATAGGGGCCCCATACTTTCCCTACTATTAGGACTCTTAATCGGCAGTAGATGAAAGCATCGGCAGATGCAGAGTGTACTGATCGCTGCTTCTACAGTCTGCCAGCACTTAGAAACAGCTACTAGCTTCCCCCCCCCCCCCATGCAGTGAGGCATCCAGCACATCGTAGTGTGCAGGGGGAAGTCTGCTGTGATGCTTTCACTATTGCCAGACAGAGCTGCAAATGAGCTTCCTCCATTTCCAGTGCACCCAGCAATTCAGCCAAATGTAAGTGTATGTTTTGTGTAAAATATGTATATTTAATATATATGTATCTGTATATTTGTTTACAGTATGTGTGCTAGCTACTGTGTGAGTACTGTATGATTGTAGACAGGTATGTGTGTGTATATTGTATTTAAATGTATGAGTGTAAATATATGGTATATATGTAGGTATATACAGCATATTATTGTCTATCTATCTATATTTTCTTCTGTACATGTGTACCATTATACATACTAGAATTGTATTGTATAGTGTGATGCTCAGTATATTGAGATGTTAAACAGGTTGTCCAGGAATTACAGTTTTCTGCAAGGAGGCTGGGGAAGGTGAAAAATAAGAAAGCGCATACTCACCTGTCCACAGGGTCTCCCACCGCTGTCTGGTCCTGTGGCGCCCGGGGTTTTTTTCTGGCAGAAGTCCTCACCGCACGTAACTGCTGAGCTCAATCAGCGGCCTAAGGAAAGGACATGGGAAGTCACAGGTGACGTATGTGAGTGACATCACGTTTCCTTTCCTTAGGCTGCTGAGGCGGATGATAGGCCTCAGCGGTTATGTGTGGCGAGAACTGCCACTGGAACAAGCCCCGAGGCGCCGCTGGACCGGACAGGGGTGGGAGGACCATGGACAGGTGAGTGTAGGTTTTATTTTTCACCTTCCCCGGCCTCCTTGCAGAAACCTGTAATTCCTAGACAACCCCTTTAAGGATTAGGCCCAACACAGTGAAACGCAGCTAAAAAGCACAGGAGATAAAAAGCAGCAAAAACACATTGTTTTTTTCCACAGCGTTTTTCATTGAGCTTTTGATGCATTTTTCTCTGCACTTTCTTCCCCTATTACGGTAAATATATGTGGAAATTCTCGCGACTCCAGAGCTGAAATTAACCTGCTGTGGATGAGATTAAATGATGACATTTTATTCACTTTGCTCACACATTTCTGCAGCAGCCACAATCGCTGTGTTTCACATTACAGAAAAGCAGAGTTTTTTGTTGCAGATTTTGTTGCTGTTTTTTTAGCCAAAGCCAGGAGTGGATTGAGCAGAAGGGAGTGTAAGAAGCTTCCTAGATATTTCACAATCCTTTTGTAGCCCTGCTTGGCTGAAAAAACTGAAGCAAAATCTGCAACAAAAAAAGCTGCTTTTCCACAAACAAACTGCTTACTGCAGCATTCTATTACAGTGCAGGGCAGGAAAAGGTTAATTGTTGGCTGGTGTTATAAGGGGGCATCTGCAAATAAAAGCAGGTAGTTGTGTTCTCAAGATGGGGAATGGAGTAACTCTGATAGTAGTGAAGTGTTTGGCGCTACAAGGGGAACATTATACAGTAAAAGCCGCTATTTGTGGATTATACTATGAGGACAGAGGGCAATCTGGCAGTAAGTGTACAGTATTTAGTCCTGGTATAGCGGTCAGCGGGTAACGTGACAGTATTTAGTCCTGGTTTAGCGGTCAGCGGGTGACGTGACAGTATTTAGTCCTGGTATAGCGATCCTATTTGATAATTCTGTATGTATATACATTTTTTTATTGTGTGTAGGAAAAGACATATGCCTTGTTACTTGTGCACCTGATTTATAAAGGGTCACAAGCAACTAGTTTGGCTGTGCAAAAAAATTTACATACATATGAAAAACGCGTTTTTTTTTCTGCAGCGTTTTTCATTGTGATCTCAGAGTTTTCCTCTGTGGACTTTCTGTACCTATTATACCTTTACAGAAAACACCAGCATTTATGAAGGTATAATTGACATGCTGTGAAAACGCAGATTTTCCTCTGCAGATTTTTTTTTCTGCAATGTGTGTATGGGGTTAGTCAGAATCCCCTCCACTTTGCAGGTACTGTAAAACGTTGCGTTTTCACAACGTGGGGGGCCCCGGCCTTAAAGACCTTAGGAACACCCCTGTAAGCACTGCAGCACATCAAATTAACAGAATGTGACTATGTAGTAGGTACAATATTTCAACATTTGGGGCCCCACTTTTAATTTTGCCTGGAGCCCCACTTTGTCTAAAACCGGCCCTGCTGGTCAAGGAATGCTAAGAAGTTTTTTAAGACTGAGACAATATTGCCTATGTAGCTTACTTATTCCAATCAACTGCTTTGGCGCATGGACTCAATAAGATGCAATGTGATATTGAATACTGAGGACAACAGGAAAATAAATAAGACAAATCAGTCAGGTTAAAGGGATTATCCATATGCAGCTATTAGGAAGAATAAAATCTTTGTTTCTGCAAGCTGACATATTGCTGAAGCACAAGGAAGGTACAGTGGGGAAAATAAGTATTTGATACACTGGCGATTTTGCAAGTTTTCCCACCTAAAAAGATTGGAGAGGTCTGTAATTTTTATCATAGGTACACTTCAACTGTGAGAGACAGAATCTAACAAAAAATCCAGAAAATCACATTGTATGTTTTTTAAATAATTAATTTGCATTTTATTGCATGAAATAAGTATTTGATCATCTACCAACCAGCAAGAATTCTGGCTCTCACAGACCTGTTAGTTTCTCCTACTCTGCACTCATTACCTGTATTAATTGCACCTGTTTGAACTCGTTAGCTGTATAGACACCTGTCCACACACTGAATCAATCGCACTCCAACCTCTCCACCATGGCCAAGACCAAAGAGCTGTCTAAGGACACCAGGGACAAAATTGTAGCCCTGCACAAAGCTGTGATGGGCTACAGGACAATAGGCAAGCAGCTTGGTGAGAAGGCAACAACTATTGGTGCAATTATTAGAAAATGGAAGAAACACAAGATGACTGTCAGTCTTCCTTGGTCTGGTGCTCCATGCAAGATCTTGCCTCGTGGGGTAAGGATGATTTTGAGAAAGGTCAGGAATCAGCCCAGAACTACACAGGAGGACCTGGTCAATGACCTGAAGAGATCTGGGACCATATTCTCCAAGATTACCGTTAATAACACACTATGCCGTCATGGATTAAAATTCTACAGGGCACGCAAGGTCCCCCTGCTCATGCAAGCAGATGTCCAGGCCCGTTTAAAATTCGCAAATGACCATCTGGTTGATCCAGAGGAGGCATGGAAAAGGTCATGTGTTCAAATGAGACCAAAATTGAACTTTTTGGTATCAACTCCACTCGAAGAAGAGAGATGAGTATAACCCCAAGAACACCGTCCCAAACGTGAAACATGGGGGTGGAAACATCATACTTTGGGGGTGCTTTTCTGCAAAGGGGACAGGATGACTGCACTGTATAGGAGGATGGATGGGGCCATGTATCGCAAGATATTGGCCAACAACCTCCTTCCCTCTGTAAGAGCATTGAACATGGGTTGTGGCTGGGTCTTCCAGCATGACAATGGCCCGAAACACACAGCCAGGACAACTAATGAGTAGCTCCATAATAAGCATTTCAAGGTCATGGAGTGGCCTAGCTAGTTTCCAGACCTGAATCCATTTGGAAATCTTTGGAGGAAGCTGAAACTCACTGTAGCCCAGTGACAGCCCCGAAACCTGAAAGATCTAGAAAAGATCTGTATGGAGGAGTGGGCCAAAATCCTTGCTGCAGTGTGTGTCGAACTACAGGAAATGTCTGACCTCTGTAATTGCAAACAAAGGTTTCTGTACCAAATATTAAGTTTTGTTTTTCTATTGTATCAAATACTTATTTCATGCAATAAAATACAAATTAATTATTTAAAAATCATACAATGAGATTTTCTGGATTTTTTTTAGATTCTGTCTCTCACAGTTGAAGTGTACCTACGTTAAAAATTATAGACCTCTTCATTCTTTGTAGGTGGGAAAACTTGCAAAATTGCCAGTGTATCAAATACTTATTTTCCCCATTGTATGTTTAACCAGTTCATGACAGGATCATTTCCCCTGGTTTACGACTGGACACATTTTCGAGTTTTTGGTATATACAATTGCGAAATGATCATTTCAACAATATCTTCATTTCAGTTATTCAAATAACTTCAATGTCTTTTCTGGTGATAGATAGGTACTGCCGGAGGATGCTCCTTATTTATGATGAGGCCTGTGTCTTCTCATATATTAAGTGTATTTTCCACAGATAGGTTATGGTTACCTAAAGTGTTTTTCCCACTGTAACTTATATGCCGCAGCTTACAAGGTGCTGTGACCACAGACAGGATGTCTGCTTCCCGCAGAATTCCCTGCAGCATTGTGCCTCTTACACTGGGACATCAGTGGTCATGGCACCTTGTAAGGGAGAAGTAAAAAGAGGCAGTGGCTCCACTTATCAAGGATAGCAAGCAATTGAGTATACCTTTTATTTTTTTCCATTTTATGGGGCAGTATGGGGTGTTATAAGTGGCATCAAAGGATTCATTAGGGGCATTGTGAATATAAAGGGGATCATTTATATAAAGAACCATTATGACTATAGGGTGCATTATGAATATAACGAAGTTATTTAAATAAGTGGCAACATTTATATAAGGGATCATTAGGGGCATTATCAATATAAGGGGGAACGTTTATATAAGAGGTCATTGGAACGCACTATTTATATCAAATCGCAGCATTTCCGCTACAGATTATTTTCTATTTTTTTAGCCAGAATCCCATCCACTTTGCAGGCACTGTAAAACGCTGTGGTTTTTGCCTTTCAGAATATGCTAATGAGCAGTCTGGAGCATCAAGGGTGGTTCCTTTGCTCCATGTTCCACACTGCCCAGGAATGCACTCCTTTCCCCCTCACGTGTTTTGGTTGACAATGTCAGGGAGATAAGCTGAAATCTCATCTGGGCCTGACACTAGAAGGGAGGGGAAAAGACAGGCATATTATAGCATTGTGTGGCAAAACAGTTTGGAGCAACTGAGCTGCCCTCGGTGCTCCATATTGCTTAATTTCATAGTTTGCAATATAAGGATATCTCTGCAACAGAGGCACCAATTTTCATGGGGAAAAGTCATTACATTCAGGTGAGCCTGACCTATCTGTATTACTGGTTTAATATGATTCACCCTGGTGACACACTCTCTATGGCATGTGAAGACTGTCATTATTGTGTATATTGGAGCATATAGATTTCATATGGTTCCCTAAATAGCTTGCCATTCATTTACTTTGTGTGTGTATAATGTGTATCTACTATACATTGCATACATGTATTACCAATGTATGGCTAGGTGGATCACCTTAAGACTAGAGCTGCACAGCCAATTCAGCTGTGGTGATCCCAAAGATCAATGTGAAACACTATAAGTAATGTAAATGAATGGGGTTGCTGTGCTCATGAGTCGATCAGTTTCTGGGTTTTTTTTTAATTATTTTTTTGCAACTCAGAGTTGAAGTTTCAGTGTGGTCTTGTAGTAGTTGTAATCACGGCACTCCCAAATATTGATGTTAGTTGGTGCTCCAGAAGGGTTTCACCCCAATACAAAATAGAAATATAATCCAGGCACTCAACAAGGTAGGTATGCTTAATTTATTCAGTGCAAATGCAATCCATATACAACATAGATAAACATTTTTGGTCGGTCAAGACCTTCATCAGATCGGATTGCCACTGAAAAAGGAGAAAATAGAGAAATGGAGCATCATGATCATCACTGATGAAGGTCTTGACCAACCGAAAATGTTTATCTATCTTCTATATGGATTGAATTTGCACTGAATAAATTAAGCATACCTACATTGTTGAGTGCCTGGATCATATTTCTACTCAGTGTGGTCTTGTGACTAGAGTAGCTTCCAAACTTGCCACCTAGGCCCAGCTGTATTGTATCCTGTAGCTGCACTGTCCTAGAAAAGCTGATCTGCAGAGGTCCTGGCTGTTGTATCCCCCACAGAAGTGGTTCTGTGCAGATACTGAGAATTATACCAGCATACAGGACAAGATATGTGGTACTGTGTACTAGGGCTGGGCAAAAAATAACCAAACCATCAACCAGGATAACCGAGGTGATTTTATTCACGTCAGTTATTTCAGTTTACTTATTGCAATATTTGCGAGGTTCTACCTGCAGTTTCGTTTGTACCGAGTCCAAGTCCAAATCGGAATGGCTATTATTATACTCTGGGGAATCTCACAAGGTTAGCCCAACACATACCCCTACTGTAAAAGGGGAATGGTTTACAAAGGGCGTGGCCTAAAACAAAAATCGCCAATAATTGTAATCGAGGTAAAATGCCTGATTAATCGTGATTTTGATTTAGGTCATAATCGCCCTGCCCTAGTGTGTACTGTCTATACAGGGAAGGGTACTGTGGAGTCTTTAGGATAGAATTGCACCCATCATACCTCCCATACAAAACACTCACTTCACAACACTTTCACACATACAAACACAACACTCACTCACACTTCACTGCACATTTACTTTCCTCAAGGTTTTTCTTCTGAAGGGCCGGAGTCTTTTTGTTGCTGTGAGTGCAGGACCTTTCAGTTCCTCCAAAGGTCCTGTCCCAGTGCCAAATGCATTGGGACCCTCCTGCAAACAAATGTGCAGAAGGAGAGTGCCCCCTTATAAGTAAGTGGAGCCGTAAATGACATTACCATTCTGCCCCTGCACACACCTCTCTGCTTACAGAGTTTTCTAGACCATTTTTTTCTTTCTGCCTCCTCAGCTTTTAGTTACTGTCTCCCCAGTCTGTAAGGCTAGTTACACACGACTGTGCACTTGCCGCTGGCCGTGACTGAACAGCACGTGCACCGGCTGTGCGTCCGCAGTCCCATTCATTCAATGAATAGGAACCGCAGAAGCATGGCCGCATAGCCTTACAGGAATATGGACCTGTCCTGAGTTTTGCAGCCCAGACTGTCGGCCCATAACACGTGGTCATGTGCGTGGGCCAATAGAAATGAATGGGTCAGTATGCTATCCGGGAAAAACCTGGATAGCACACTGGCCTACCCACGGTCGTCTGCTAGGGGCCTAAGACTTTTGTTATCCTGGGCTATGTGGCTTGTGGAATTAGTCCAGGAGTTAGGCAGTTTGCCACCATAGATGCTAGGACTACTTACAGCTGGTTATCTGTGGCTCACCAATGGTTTCCTCACCCCACAGATGTGACGCTGACCCCTTCAGCTTTAGCAAACTATGTCATCACCTAAGCATGAAAGGACTAATCAGAAAAGGAGTGAAAGGCCATATGTGCTGACCAGCTAGACGTTCTCCTGCAGAAAGGTATATAGCGTTTATTTGTTTCACTTTGTGGCCTTGAATCCGAAGCCCATATAGGATGGAATGGCACATGGGGGTTTTATTTAGCCAAAGCCAGGAGTAAAGATATAAAGAAAAAAAACTGCTACTTCTCTATTATGTACCTACTCCTGTATCTGTGTAATTCCAACCATACTGTGCTTTCTTTAGTTGTTCAACAAACTATCACAAAAGAAAAATATATTTAATAGTACAAGTTAAATCTGTCTCCATTATTATCCATAATCATATATCATTGAGATGTAAGAAGTTCTTGAATCTTTTAGACTGTGATCCTCTCATATCTCAAAATGTTGCAGGTAAATATTTGTGAATGTTAGTCACACTGTCCGCTTCCTAACCACTCTTCCTGAGCATAACTGACATCTTCCCCACAGTCCCCTCACTACATGACATCACAAGGGAAATGTCCCCTTCATTTACCTAAATGTATTCCAATCTCCTATGGATCTTATTCTACTAAATTACACTTAAAGGGGTTGTCCGGGATAAATTAAAACTTTACCACTAAGCTAAACCCCCCTCCCCCCGCCTAACTTCTAATTTACTCCCTTTTAAAAAACATGTATATTTACCCATATGCCTGGGGCGGTCAGGCACATTTTCTGATTTCCTGGAGACATCCCGTTTCGCCAATGCTCACGTACTCTTCTTGTACTGGGAGTCGCTTCCTTTACAATAGAACGCTGGCAGAAGCAAAAAGAAGCAGCATTCTATTGTGCATGAGTGGCTTCTGTCGGTGTTCTATTGCGCAGGCGCCAGTTCCGGATCCCAGGTGCGAGCAGAAGAGGGGAAAGCGCACCTCAAAGTCATCTCCAGGACGAGAAGACAGGTAAATATGATGGGGTGAGGAGGGGGTTGGGGGACTGAGTTAGTTAGCTAGCTAGCAAGGTAAGTAGGGCTAGCTAGAGAACCGGGGGGGGGGATCTGAGTGAACTGCAGTGTATCATGGTAGTTGTAGGCTAAGACAACAGGAAGCTACCCATGTAAACAAATGCAGAGGATATCAGGAGCTCCCATAGAAAGCCAGAAATCACTCAAAACACTGCTAAAGGTATTTGGGTGCACAATTTAACACATTGATAGCACTAACAGACCTTTTTTAAAAATAATTTTTTTGCCCGGAAAACCCCTTTAAATACTTATCTTACCTTCACTTATTCCTATCTGCTATGTGACAAGTACAAAATTACACTTACTTTGATTTACCTTATTCCTATGACCATCTTATTTTATCTTATCTGGTTCCTATCTGCTATACAACTTATTCTACTTAATACGATTTAGCTTGACCTATTCCTATCTAGTATGCAATTTATGCTATTACTTATGCTTACCTTGACTTAGCTTGAGCTATTCCAACCTACTATGCAACTTAGGCTACTATTAGACTATTAGACTACTATTTCACATATCTTGATTTACATTATTCCTATCTGCTATGCAACTTATTCTACTAAATACAACATACAGTACATTGACCTATTCCTACCTACTATGTAATATATGCTACAAAATTAAACTTACCTTGATTTACCTTATTCCTATCTGCTACACAACTTGTTCTACTAACTACGACTTACCATGACTTACCTTGACATACCTTGACTTATTCCAATTTAGGGTGGGTTCACACCTGCGCTTGCGTCCGTCCGCTGCCAATCCGAGTGAAACTCTCGGGAAACTGGATAGGCACCGGATAGCGACAGGTTAGCGATGCATTGCTTAAAAACCCATTCATTTGAATGGGTTTTTAAAGCAATGCGCGGGTGTCCGATTGCACCCTCTGCGCCGCAAATCCAGTTTTTTCGTCGGACATGCAGAACTTTGTGTCCGACGAAAAAAAACGGCGCAGAGGGTGCAATCGGACACTCGTGCATTGCTTTAAAAACCCATTCAAATGAATTGGTTTTTAAGCAATGCGTCGCTAACCTGTCGCTATCCGGTGCCTATCCAGTTTCCCGAGAGTTTCACTAGGATTGGCAGCGGACGGACTCAAGCGCAAGTGTGAACCCACCCTTACTTTGCAATTATACTACAAAATTAAATTTACCTTGACTTTCCTTATTCCTATCTGCTATACAAGTTATTTTACTAAATAAGACTTGCCTTGACTTTATTCTGACGTATTATGAAATTTATGGCACTAAATTATACTTACCTTAATTTACCTTTAATTATTGCGACCTACAATGCAACTTCTGTTACTAAATTACACTTACCTTCACTTACCTTATTCCTATTGGCTATACAAATCATTCTACAGATTAAGATTTACCTTGATGTATTCCAATCTACTATGCAATTTATACTACTAAATTACACTTACCTTGATTTACCTTATTCCTTTATGCTATGCAGATTATTCTACTGAATAAGACTTACCTTGACCTAATTCTACCTACTATGCAACATATGCTACTAAATTAAACTTACCTTGAGTTAATTTATTCCTATCTACTATACAATTTATCTACTAAATAATACCTTAATTTATTCTGACCTACTATCCAATTTATGCTACTAAATTACACATAACTTGAGTTACTTTGATTCATCTTGAGTTATTCCTATCTCCAAAGACATACTGATAGAGAATGTAGATTGTGAGCAGTATATGGGACAGTGACTTACAATGTCTGTAACGCGCTGTGGAATATGATGGAGCTATATAAGTTAGCAAACTAACTATCTATTATGCAACTTAAAGAGGTTTTCCGGGCAAAAAATGTTTTTTTAAAAAAAAGTCTGTTAGTGTTATTAGTTAGTGTAAGTTATTCCACTAAATAAGACTTACCTTGACTTACCTCGACTTATTCCAACCTACTATGCAACTAAATTACACTTAATTTCACTTACCTTGATTTACCTTGACTTATTTATTTCTATTATGCAATTTATATTACTAAATTATACTTATCTACTTATCTTTATGTACCTTATTCCTTTCTGATGTAATAGAAGAAAAAGTCCTGCATGCACTTTTTCTTCCATTAGAAAAGTATAAAAAAAATGACGAAGAAAGCTTCTGTCATGTTTTTTACATTGGGGTGAATGCAGATGGACACACGGCGGAGGGGTTATGTCTGCATCTGTAATTTGATTTCCGTTGCTCTCATCCTGTGATGGATAACAGCAAAGAACATTAGCAAAGGTATTGTGAACCCACCCTTACATTTCGCCCATCTTTTCCGCCAGATTCCTGGTGTAAATGATGATAAATTTGGCGGAGCCATCCATGCCCTCATAATGCCCCCTTTTCTGGAAAGTGGCAAAGGCAATAGAGCTACACCAGATTCACAATAGCGTCTGGCAGAATAAAAAGTCCTCTGTGCAAGACTTTTTCAGGCACTGATTTCAGGTAGACACTGTGATGGAGTCACCAACAGAGACTTCAGAGGATATGTGAATGTAGCTTTAAACTTGCAATTTTTTTTTGTGCAAACCCACACTGTGCAAAAAATTGCGGCTTTTTATGCCTTGTAGGCCAGAAAACTGGGCCAATAGCTTTTATTATAACACGAAGGCTCAACCATTTGTGGTGCAGCAGCCAATGTGAAAGCTGCAAAATTGACATGGGAAAAATAACACCAAAAGATTTTTAACATAAAATGTTACTTGTTAGGAATGCTTTCACTTGCCCCACTGATGTAGAGATTGTTTTTAGTGACACAGTGTACTGTTAGTGATAAACTTTGGTCTATATTTGTTTCATTTCAAAATAGGACAATTTGAGAGAATCTGAAAAAATAAGCGATTTTCAAAATTTTAAATGCTCTGCTTTTCAGAATGATACAGTAGCTATAACATCCAAATTATTTAGTAAATGTTGTGCACCACATCTCTGCTTGATCCTGGCATCATATTTTAAATGTCCCTATTTTAGGATGTTAAGAGAATTATAAATCTAATATCAATTTTCCAAATCTAATAAAAGTAAATTTCCGCATCCCATTTTATAGGGACCAATTCAATTCTGAATTTTAAAGTACTATATATTAAAAACTCCCCATACACTACCACATGTTTTTTAACCCTTTAAGCCTTTCACAGGAATTAAAACAAAATGTAGGTAAAATTTAGAATTTTTCTAAATATTTAATACAATTTACAAAATTTCATAATAAATTTCTGTGGAGTATGGAAATAGCCCACATGTGCATGTAAAGTATTATTTGGGCACATGGCAGGGCACAGAAGGGAAGGAGCGCCACGGAGCTTTTGAAGGGCAGATTTTGCTGGAATTACAGTGGGGAAAAAAAGTATTTAGTCAGCCACCAATTGTGCAAGTTCTCCCACTTAAAAAGATGAGGCCGGCCTGTAATTGTCATCATAGGTAGACCTCAACTATGAGAGACAAAATGAGAAAACAAATCCAGAAAATCACATTGTCTGATTTTTAAAGAATTTATTTGCAAATTATGGTGGAAAATAAGTATTTGGTCAATAACAAAAGTTCATCTCAATACTTTGTTATATATCCTTTGTTGGCGATGACAGAGGGCAAACGTTTTCTGTAAGTCTTCACAAGGTTGGCACACACTGTTGCTGGTATGTTGGCCCATTTCTCCATGCATATCTCCTCTAGAGCAGTGACGTTTTGGGCCTGTCGCTGGGCAACACGGACTTTCAACTCCCTCCAAAGGTTTTCTATGGGGTTGAGATCTGGAGACTGGCTAGGCCACACCAGGACCTTGAAATGCTTCTTATGAAGCCACTCCTTCGTTGCCCTGGCAGTGTGCTTGGGATCATTGTCATGCTGAAAGACCCAGCCACGTTTCATCTTCAATGCCCTTGCTGATGGAAGGAGGTTTGCACTCAAAATCTCACGATACATGGCCCCATTCATTCTTTCATGTACACGGATCAGTCGTCCTGGTCCCTTTGCAGAGAAACAGCCCCAAAGCATGATGTTGCCACCGTATGCTTCACAGTAGGTATGGTGTTCTTTGGATGCAACTCAGCATTCACTCTCCTCCAAACACGACCAGTTGTGTTTCTACCAAACAGTTCTACTTTGGTTTCATCTGACCATATGACATTCTCCCAATACTCTTCTGGAATATCCAAATGGTCTTTAGCAAAGTTTAGACGGGCCCGGATATGTACTGGCTTAAGCAGGGGGACACGTCTGGTACTGCAGGGTCTGAGTCCCTGGTGGCGTAGTGTGTTACTGACAATAGCCTTTATGTTAGTCCCAGCTTTCTGCAGGTCATTCACTAGGTCACCCCGTGTGGTTCTGGGATTTTTGCTCACCGTTCTTATGATCATTTTGACCCCACGGGGCGAGATCTTGCGTGGAGCTCCTGATTGAGGGAGATTATCAGTGGTCTTGTATGTCTTCCATTTTCTAATTATTGCTCCCACAGTTGATTTCTTCACACCAAGCTGCTTGCCTATTGCAGATTCAGTCTTCCCGAGCCTGGTGCAGGTCTACAATTTTGTTTCTGGTGTCCTTCCACAGCTCTTTGGTCTTCACCATAGTGGAGTTTGGAGTGTGACTGTTTGAGGTTGTGGACAGGTGTCTTTTATACTGATAACAATGTCAAACAGGAGCCATTACTACAGGTAATGAGTGGAGGACAGAGGAGCCTCTTAAAGAAGAAGTTACAGGTCTGTGAGAGCCAGAAATCTTACTTGTTTGTAGGTGACCAAATACTTATTTTCCACCATAATTTGCAATTAAATTCTTTAAAAATCAGACAATGTGATTTTCTAGATATGTTTTCTCATTTTGTCTCTCATAGTTGAGGTCTACCTATGATGACAATTACAGGCCTCTCTCATCTTTTTAAGTGGGAGAACTTGCACAATTGGTGGCTGACTAAATACTTTTTTTCCCCACTATATTTTCAGGTGCCCCTGATGAAGCCTGTGTGGCAAAACATGTGTCGGGACACGTTCGTCTTACTGGTCAGTAGCATGGTCTTTTTTCTAAATTCTGGGATACTTTCCTTATGATTTTCCTGTGTTTGCATATACTATACATGGGCATGTAAGGAAGCTGTTTGTGCATTATTCTGATCCACTTCTGCCATTCTGATGCTACATGAGAAGTTTACAGGGCAGACTATGTATGTCCATTTATGTTTACTAACATCTGGCTGTTTGTGGACATATACTAATATGCACATGTACAGTATATAGCATCTTAAGTATCACACACATGATTTGCTTTGCTATCCTTATATATATCACTTTATTACTACTTTGCCTGTGTATAAAATTTCTTACCAGCATTACTACTAACAGCTTCCGTCCCTCTAAGATGTTTTTCACTGTGTCTGTGCTCTGTGTTTTTATTCCCTTTTATTTGATGTTCTTTTTACTATTTATTCAATAAAAATTCATTTTATTACTTTTTTAAGGCAGATACCAGCAAAACTGACAGTGTGCTGAATTCAGGGCAATGTCAGCTTTGCAGTGGTATATAACAGCGCCAATGTTAGAGAACATGAAAAGTCCTCATTAGGCCTGGGCTCTACGTGGCATAAACGCAGTGGTTTGGCCACGGTGGAAACACTGCAGAAAAAACGTGGTGTTTTAGTCACTGCAAAGTGGAAGGGATTTTAGCGAATCCCATCCACACAGCATAAAAATATGCACAGCGGACACGCTGTGATTTCCAAACCCGTTGCGGTTTTGGAAATCGCAGCATGTCAATAATACCTACAGAAACGCTGGCGGTTTCCTTATAGGTATAATGGAAGTAGAAGACTTTCTGTGAAAAGCACTGCGGGAAAAACCACGATGCGTTGCCCCCGTGGTTTTTCCCACTGCACTTTTTTACTCCGGCCCACTACGTGGAGCCATAGCCTTAAAGGGGTTGTCAAGAATTTTAAAAAAATGAATGCAGGCAATAGGGTAGTGTAAAGATAGCCCTGCATTTATACCTGTATCTTCCCATCCACTCCTGTGCCAGCTGCCTCCTCCACTGCTCTATTTGTATACAGACTGCTGCAATGGTGACATCACATCAACAGGACCAGTGTAGCCAATCCACACAGTATACAGCTGAGAGCAGTCAATGGCTGCAGCAGTCCTGTTGATGTGACATCACTGCTGTAACCACTTTGTATACATACAAAGAGACAACCGTCCCATCAGAGGAACAGAGGGGAAAATGCAGGCAAGTATAAATACTTTGTCATTTTTTACACATCCTTTTCTGCCTACATACATTATATTTCAAATTCTGGATAAACCATTTAATATAAGGGGGGCATAAGGGAGCAGTTTGTGTGTATGGGGCTTCAGGGACATAAAATAAGGGGGCATTAGGGGGTACTAACCACTTGGGAATTGGGCAGTATTGATTTTAGGTGGGACATGGGCATTATTAATTTAGTTGCACTATTAATTTAAAGGGCACAGGGGGCTTTACTAATTTAAGGGAGCACACAGGAGGTATTATAAATTAAGGGGGCACACAGGGAGTATTATTAATCTAAAGATTTATATAGGGGGTATTATTAATTTCCAGGGTATTTTTATACAGTAGTTTGTGGTAGTAGCAGAATGGGGATTTTGTGTAGGTGAGGACAATGTGGGTCAGGTGTCTGGAAAAGTGAGGAGCCAAAGATGTCTTGCAAACTTTACAGAGACAAGTCACAGCTGGTAGAAGTGGTCATGGCGGTCCAGATGAAAGAGACAGAAAATGTGAATGACTGCTGTCAGAGAAATCACCTGTAAGTAGCAACATTTTTCTTGTGCTGTATTCACTGAAATGGTTTGTAGAGCCCTGTGTACAGCCAATATCTACCACTATATGTCACCATATAATGGTAATATTGAGGGGCCCACTTGGATATGTTTGCCCCCCTCTGCTGAACCCCTAGCTACACCTCTGAGTATAATGATCATGATTTGACCCCAGTGCTTCCATCAATGTGCATAATGAAAATTAAAAATAAAGTTTTAAAGAAATATGCCATTTCAGTGGCCAATATGTCGTGCCCAATTTGTATCAACAGAGACATGCACGGGTTATTTCAAATACAAAAAAATTGTATATGTGGGTATAAAATGCTGTTTGGACACACAGCATGACACAAAAGGGATATAAATATAGCATGGTATATGACTCCAATCTGGAAGCTACAACCTTAAAGGAATTTATTTTTTTTTAGTAATGTAGCAAAAATTTTTTACACCTTGAGTGTTGCATTAATTTATTTTCCAGAAATGAATTAAAAAAGAAAAATGCAATTTTTCTAGAAATACGCCATTTCAGTGGCCAATATGTTGTGCCCAGCTTGTGTCAACAGAGACACACATTCCATAAACTGTTAAATCAGTTATCTCAGGTAAAACAGTTTTTGCAGTGTTTGTCTCTGTAGACACAAGCTGGGCACAACATATTGCGCACTGAAATGGCTTATTTCTGGAATAATTGCAATTTTCACTTTTCACCATCTGCTGTACATTAATTCTGGAAAATAAATTATTGTGACACTCAATGGGTATAAATGCTTGCTATGGCCGTTGATAAATTTCTTGAAGAGTATAATTTCCTAAATGGGGTCACATGTCGGGGGATTCCGTTTACACGGACTCAAAAAGAAAGGTGGTAACAGTCTAAACCTGCGTTCCAAAAGCCAAATAGTGCTCCTTCCCTTCTTCACCTTGCCGTGTGTGCGAACAGCAGTTAATGCCCACACACATCGCATTGTTAATTGTTGTATCCAGGATAACTGAATGTCATACATGTGGGTATAAACTATTTGGGCACACAGCAGGGCATAGAAGGGAAAGATGATTTGCTTTTCGGACGGCATATTTGCAAAGTTCCTGAGATACCAGTAAAATCGAATCCACCAGGAAGTGACCCAATTTTGGAAACTAAACCCCTCAAAGAATTTAACAAGATGTACAGTGAGCAATGGTTTTCCAGATGTGAATGCACAGCAGATACTACAGATAATTTTACTAATGGTTACTAACTGTTTTACTTATTTTCGCAGAATATAAATACCCATTTTGGAGAAAAAAAATCTATTGTACTGAGAGGCATTACATTTTTATTTTAGATATTATTTAGATATATTATCTTAAACATATTGCAGTACCTAATTAATCTTGCTTCCAGTTGGCCACTGATCAGTTCCCGCACTGCCACAGAAACGGATTGGCACCCTCCAAAGGCAGAACAGGGGGCACAGCATTGTAAAAGTCCTTAAAGAGGTATTCCCATGATAATAACCATATCTATATTTGTAGATAATTAAAAGTTAAACATTTTTGCAAATATAAGTAGTTCTGTAGAGTTTTATTCTGCAGAGTTTTAAAGATTTCCTCTAACTATCTTAGTGGTGACAGTCTGTTGTCTTGATCGGTTACCATTGGATACGACCACAAATGCAGAAACTTTATATGGTCTGGGACTTATGAAAAACTCAGCCATAATTTTCTTATTGTAGCTGGGTTATCAGGCAGGGACACTACATACAGTCATATGAAAAAGTTTGGGCACCCCTATTAATCTTAATAATTTTTAGTTCTAAATATTTGGGTGTTTGCAACAGCCATTTCAATTTGATATATCTAATAACTGATGGACACAGTAATATTTCAGGATTGAAATGAGGTTTATTGTACTAACAGAAAATGTGCAATATGCATTAAACCAAAATTTGACCGGTGCAAAAATTTGGGTACCCTTATCATTTTATTGATTTGAATCCTCCTAACTACTTTTTACTGACTTACTGAAGCACAAAATTGGTTTTGTAACCTCACTGAGCTTTGAACTTCATAGCCAGGTGTATCCAATCATGAGAAAAGGTATTTAAGGTGGCCAATTGCAAGTTGTTCTCCTATTTGAATCTCCTCTGAAGAGTGGCATCATGGGCTCCTCAAAACAACTCTCAAATGATCTGAAAACAAAGATTGTTCAACATAGTTGTTCAGGGGAAGGATACAAAAAGTTGTCTCAGAGCTTTAACCTGTCAGTTTCCACTGTGAGGAACATAGTAAGGAAATGGAAGACCACAGGGACAGTTCTTGTTAAGCCCAGAAGTGGCAGGCCAAGAAAAATATCAGAAAGGCAGAGAAGAAGAATGGTGAGAACAGTCAAGGACAATCCACAGACCACCTCCAAAGAGCTGCAGCATCATCTTGCTGCAGATGGTGTCACTGTGCATCGGTCAAGAATACAGCACACTTTGCATAAGGAGAAGCTGTATGGGAGAGTGATGCGAAAGAAGCCGTTTCTGAAAGCAAGCCACAAACAGAGTCGCCTGAGGTATGCAAAAGCACATTTGGACAAGCCAGCTTCATTTTGAAAGAAGGTCCTGTGGACTGATGAAACAAAGATTGAGTTGTTTGGTCATTCATGCAGAGGAACAATTACAATGTTCTGGAATGGCCATCCCAGTCCCCAGACCTGAATATCATTGAACATCTGTGGGATAATTTGAAGCGGGCTGTCCATGCTCGGCGACCATCAAACTTAACTGAACTGGAATTGTTTTGTAAAGAGCAATGGTCAAAAATACCTTCATCCAGGATCCAGGAACTGATTAAAAGCTACAGGAAGCGACTAGAGGCTGTTATTTTTGCAAAAGGAGGATCTACTAAATATTAATGTCACTTTTCTGTTGAGGTGCCCATACTTTTGCAGCGGTCAAATTTTGGTTTAATGCATATTGCACATTTTCTGTTAGTACAATAAACCTCATTTCAATCCTGAAATATTACTGTGTCCATCAGTTATTAGATATATCAAATTGAAATGGCTGTTGCAAACACCCAAATATTTAGAACTAAAAATGATTAAGATTAATAGGGGTGCCCAAACTTTTTCATATGACTGTATGAGGGTACACCCCAGATATAGAACTTACAAAGGAAAAGACACCAGAAGTGACCCCCCCAATCATAAGAGCTACTGGGGAAATAGTAGGGAATTTGGTGTTCACAATGTACTCCGCACAGTTTACATATTCACTATTTACCATCTGACGTCCATTCACGTCTGGAATACTAATGCTCACTATACCCCTTGATAAATTTTTTGAGGGGTGCACTTTTCAAAATGGGGTCACTCCTTTGGGGAATCCACTTTTTTAGTACCTTAAAGGCTCTGCAAACATGACATGGCGTCCAGATACCAAACATCTAAATCTGTACTCCAATAGCCACATAGCTCGCCTTCACACATGTAATATGTGGGTATAAACTGCTGTTTGGGCACAGCCAGGCACAAAAGGAAAGGAGCGCTATTTGGTTTTTGGAGCACAGACTTAGATGGTTTGGTTTTTGGACGCGATTACACTTTTGCAGAGTTGAAACGCCAGTAAAGTGGAATCCCCTGACATGTGACCCCATTTTGGAAACTACAGCCCTGAAGGATTTTATCCAGGGGTACAGTGAGCATTTTTAACCCTCAAGTGTTGCATTAATTTATTATCCAGAAATTAATATGCAGATGATGGTGATAGGAGAAAATGACAATTTTTCCAGGAATATAATTTCAGTGCGTAATATGTTGTGCCTGGCTTGTATCAGAGCTGAACACTCCAAAAGCTATTGTGCCCGGGATACCCACTTAACAGTTTTTGGAGTGTGTGTCTCAGCTGACACAAGCTGGGCGCAACATATTGGGCACTGAAATGGCGTATCTATGGAAAAATTTAATTTTTCATTATCAGCTGCACATTCATTTCTGGAAAATAAATTAATGCGACACTCAAGAGTTAAAAATGCTCACTACACCACTTGATAAATCCCTTCAGTGGTGTAGTTTCGAAAATGGTGTCATGTGTCAGCGGACTCCAATTTACTGGCAATTCAGGGGCTCTGCAAAAGTGGCATGACATTCAAAAATCCAAACTATGCTCCAAAAATCAAAATAGCGCTCCTTCCCTTTTGTGCCCGGCTGTGCCCAAACAGCAGTTTATACCCACATATGGCATTGTTAAGTACGTTATCCTGGGTACACCAGTGTCATACATGTGAGCATAAAGTACCGTTTGGGCACACAGGAGGGTGCAGATGTGAATGAGCGCTATATCCTTTGAAGCGCATATTTAGATTGTTGGTTTTTGGACGCCATGTCACATTTGCAGAGACTCTAAAATTGCCCCTACAAAATGAGGTCACTTCTTGAGGGATTCCAGTTTACTGGCACCTCTAGGGCTCTGCAAAAACATGGCATCCAGAAAGTCCCTCTATACTTCAAAAGCTAAAAAACGTAGTGCTCCTTCCCTTCTGTGTGCCCAAGCAGCAGTTTACGCTCCATATATAATTTTTTTTGTCCCTGGGATAGCTCACTTAATAGTTTTAAGAATGCATGTCTCTGATGACACAAAGTGGCTGCAATTTATGGCTCAAAATGATAATACCTCTTTAAATGCGACATGGCACCTCAAAACTATTCCAGTCACATCTGCCCTCCAAAAGCCAAATAGCGCTCTTTCCATTCTGAGCCCCACCATGTTCCCATACAGCAGATTACAACCACATATGGACACATTTTTGTGTTCAGAAGAAATTCTATAACAAACTGTGGTGTGTTTTTCTTCTTTTAATCACTTGTAAAAATTAAAAATTTGGTGCTAAATGGACGGTTTATTGGAAAAAAAAGTTTTTCATTTTTTACGTCCCAATACAATAGAATCTGTGAAACAGCTGTGAGGTCAAAATGCTCACCATACACCTTGATAAATTCTATGAGGGGTCTAGTTTCCAAAAAGGGGTCATTTTTGGGGGGTTTCTATTGTACTGGTACTTTAGAGAATCTGCAAATGGGACATGGCACCTGAAAACTATTACAGCAATATCTGCCCCACCCCCCGCCCCAAAAGCCAAATGGCGCTCTTTCCATTCTGAGCTCCACCATGTAACCATACAGCAGTTTACGACCACATATGAGGCATTTCCGTATTCAGGAGAAATTGTGTAAAGAACTTTGGGGAGCTTTTTCTCCTTTATCCTCTTGTGAAAATGAAAAAAAATGAAAAATTTGGGGCTATTTTCATGTCCCAATGTTAATAAAATCTGTGAAACAGCTGTAGGGTCAAAATGCTCACTATACCCCTTGATATGTTCTGTGAGGGGTGTAGTTTCCAAAATGGGGTCACTTTTAGGGGGTTTCCATTGTATTGATACTTTAGGGGCTCTGCAAATGCGACATGGCACCCGAAAACTATTCCAGCAAAATCTGCCCTCCAAAAGCAGAATAGCGCTCTTTCCATTCTGAGCCCTGCCATGTACCCATACAGCAGATTACAACCACATATGGGGCATTGCCGTGTTCAGGAGCAATTGTTTAACAAACTGTGCAGTGCTTTTTCTCCTTTAACCCCTTGTGAAAATGAAAACTTTGGGGATAAAGTGACGTTTTAGTAATTTTTCATTTACACATCCCAACGTTAGTAAAATCTGTGAAATGGCTGTGGGGTCATAATGCTCACTATACCTCTTGATGAATTCTGTGAGGGGTGTAGTTTCCAAAATGGGGTCACTTTTAGGGGGTTTACATTGTTTTGGTACTTTAGGGGCTCTGCAAATGAGACATGGCACCTGAAAACTATTCCAGCAAAATCTGCTTTTCAAACATCCAGTGTCGCTCCTTCCCTTCTGTGCACTGCAGTGTGCCCAAACATCAGTTTACACCCACATTTGGGGTATTTCTGTGCTCTGGAGAAATTACATAACAAACTGTGAGATGCATTTTCTCCTTTAACCCTTTGTGAATGTGTTCATTTTAGGGCTAAATGAATGTATTAGTGAAAATAAATGAAATATCTAAATTTCACCTCCATATTGTTTTAATTACTTTGAAATGCTTAAAGGTTTAACAAACATCCCAAATGCTGTTTTGAATTATTTGAGGGGTGCAGTTTTGAAAATGGGGTGATTTATGAGGGGGTTTCTAATATACAGGCGTTCAGAACTGAAGTGATCCCTAAAAAATTAGTTTGGGAAATTTTCTTGTAAATCTGGAAAATCGCTGTTACACTTTCTAAGCTTTATAACATCCAAAATAAATTAAAAGATGATTAAAAGATGATGCCAATATAAAGCAGAGATATGGTAGATAATATTTATTAATATATTTGG
Source organism: Leptodactylus fallax (assembly GCA_947044405.1). Classification (NCBI taxonomy): domain Eukaryota; kingdom Metazoa; phylum Chordata; class Amphibia; order Anura; family Leptodactylidae; genus Leptodactylus; species Leptodactylus fallax. The sequence continues at coordinate 3,501,832 of CAMRHE010000192.1, read as the reverse complement.
GTGGTAAGACTATCTGTCTGAAAAGCAGAGCATTTCACATTTTGAAAATTGCAATTTTTTTTTCCAAATTTCCACCAAATTTCCTATTTATTTTTTTTAGAAATAAATACAAAAATATTGTTTACCAATAACATGATGTACAATGTGTCACAAAAAAACAATGTCAAAATCACTTGTGTAAGTTAAAGCGTCTCAAAGTTCTTGCCATATAAAGTGACACGTCAGATTTGAAAAATGAGGCCTGGTCCTTAACTCACTTTTGGGCTGGGTCCTCAAGGGGTTAAAGGGAGTTTGTCATCATAATCTAGCATATCAACCCATCCCCACAGATAGATAGGTTAGGTTTACCTGAATCAAACAGTGTTGCTCTTGCTCCAAAGAGGTAAGTTCCAATGCCTTCATTGCTCCAAATAGCTCATTTGCATATCCTGACAACGGAGGTGCCAATTCATAAAGGAAAACTGTTTGATTCAGATGACCCTAACCTATCTGCTGGGCTGGGATGATATGCTGGGTTCTGGTGACAGATTCCCTTTAAAGGGATTGTCCACCTCTTACCATGTTATTTTTTTTTATAAAGAGCAACAATAATTTTGCATGGCATACAGTTATATTATAAAATTCTGGCTGCCTGCAGTCACCACTAGGGGAAGCTTACAAGTTCACAGCTGAATTTTAAGTATAAGCCAGTGAGCCTGAGAAACCCCTACTAACATGGATCATTCTAGAATTGTGAAGAGGAGTCCTTGATCCAGGAACTTATTAAAATTGATGTAATAGCTGGGATGGATTTTTTTTTTTTTTTTTAAGATGAGAAAAAATGGCTTCTGCCTCACTGACATTCACAAGCTTATAGGTAACTCTATAATATAATTTTTTAATTGGTTTTATAGGAGAAGTTTCACGTTTTTCACTTTAAAATAAATTGCAGAAACTCTAACTTTTCATAGGTGGAAAAAAAAAAAACACTGTTAAGAACACATCATACCACAAATAACATTGAGTAAAAATATGCCCTCAGAATAAAAAGTTTATTATTCTCGCTGAAAGTCTGCAGGTCATAGGTTAAAACAAGGTTAAAGGCTTTATGAACACTACTTTATCAGTGCCCTGTACACCTCCAAGTTGTAAGGAGCTATGTTATGGCCACACAGACTTCTTATCCATTTCACCAGATGCTTTTCTGGTGACATGTAGAAAGGCCAGTGACGGATGAATGTTCATGTGTAGTATGCTTGGAGCATGGACATAGGGTTAGTGATCGCTGTAGTCAGGACACTTTCAGATTTTGTATTTTTTATTTAAAGTTTAAACAAAAGAAATTTCTTTTCAGGTTGCTTAGAAATCAACACACACATTTGTTCCACAGGGATATTAAAAAAAAAAATCCTGTTCCTTTGCTTTGTAAGCAATATACATTTCACTCATATATTTACTTGCTTTAGATAAGAATCTGAACCTCTAATAAAATGATGTAAAGCTCCTCTTTAGGACATCTTTCGCTTATTATCAGATATAAGGTATTTTGTAATGAATGGTTTCAATTTTTGGACAGTCTCTTTTGGACCAGGAACCAGCAATGAAACACATTACTGGCACCAAGGTGGATGGAGTCAGCAATAGTGTGTCCATCACCAGCAGGAGTCCGTCTGACTTTTTTCCAAACATGGGGGATATTTACAGGATAATCTTATACAGTTACTATAAAGGTTAAACATCCTTTACATATAATTTTGAATAACTTTAATAAATATATTGCTTTATTTATCTTATACTGGTCCTAACTAATAGTCTGTATTAAATCTTGTGCACATGAGCATATTAGAGCTCCGCACAATCTTTGAGTTGTACGCAGACATAATACGGCACGTGTACACTATGGGTTTTAATATGGAACCTTAAAGAAAAAAAGTTCCATTAGATGGTGAATAACAGAGATATTCTCTTCTGAAAGCTATGCTCCCAAGGGAGAATAAAACTGTCATACCACAGTGTATGGGGTACTATATGGCAGCACACAGTTTGATTACAGCTTGGTTGTGTGGCACATCAGGGACTCTGTGATTGGCCTGACATTATACCTTATAATAAGACCTGCATTCAAGTTTTTGCTAGTTTTTTTTTTTTTTTCTTTTTTGGAACAGTTGACACACTTATTGAAAGTTACACCCTTAACAGCTCAGCTTGGCTTTGAGGGTACATCCAAACAAGACATAAACCTCCCCCCCCTTCCAATGTGGCTAGCACTGTAATTCAGAGGAGAGTCCATAGAAGATCTTGGTGCGGATTTTATCATATGCATCGCAAGCCGTGAATATAAACTCCACACTGCATCTCGATTTATGCATTGAAGTTTTCTGCAGTGTGTGGGTAAGATTTCTTAAAATGTCATCTATTTTACTGAAAATGTATTGCACTGAGAAATTTCCACCTGTAAATCCAAATGGAAAATCCACAGCATTCCGCTAAGTGTGAAAGTAGTCTTACTATGCACATTACATCATACATTAGAAATGACCTGAGCCAGCTCTGTATAGACAATAAATGTTTCTATATAGGCTTTATCTGTATGTTAAATGAAAAATGTAATTCAAAGGAGAACATATGTGGATCATTTCATAATGAAAAGTATTAGCAATTCAGTCAATAAAATCTTTAATATGTAATGGCATCTTCGGTTCAGTTGCTGAATTTTTAAGATGGAACTAGCTGATTTGCGCATCCAAATTTCTCATTGTATTGGTTAGGCAACGTAGATTGCTCAGATATACTAATTGTCCCATTCTTAAGAAATTCCCTGGAACTGCATTCAACCAAAGTGATTCTTTAGAAATGCAAACAGCACCGCATACATGAGTTTAACTGATAGGAAAGTCATTAACTGAGCATCTGTTTTTACTTCTGTTTGGCCACAGGCACTATGAAACAGTTATGGCAAAAGCCTTTTGAGTTCATTGAAATAAATAAACTGTATAAAAGGGTTGTACACACTCCAAAATGTGCACAATAAATAATCACTGCAAAGATTTGTCGTCCCCATGCATTGTCTTCCGAGCTAAAAAGTAGCTTGAAAATCCCTTGTTTTCCTCTTCTCATTCTTCAGGCTCCATTTAGTCCTACTTAGGAGGAATAACTATTACCGGTTGTCCTCTTTTCGGTCTCCACATTAGCACCTGTGCATCATTAGCATTAGGCTTTACCAGTGCATTGGGTGGGATGGGCTCCATGCGGCTTAAAATCCTGGGCTGCTCCTGCTGAGTCCTACCCACCAGTCTGGCCCGTTTACCCAGTAACTGAGTGGGATCCACCTCAATATCTACCCTCATCCTCCATTTGATTGTTTGTAGAATGATCTTCTCCTTGGTGTTTGCATTCATAGCTACCAACCAAGTTGTGAAACTTTGGTCTCTTTTAATTCTGGTGAGCATGGGCACATTGCTTTCACTCACAGGCACAGCCCACGTCACACTGGGGTAGAAGTTATCATTCATGCTGACTGAGAACCTGGAAATTTTGTTTGTGGGACCCATCAAGGTCACAGTTTCAGTGGTGTTTCCATACCACGGGTAGCTTACGCCATCTGAGTCACTAATGGCTTTTACCCGTCCTTCTCTTAAGTCAGGCAGTTCCCAGCTTGACCTAGAAAAAACAAAAAAACATTACGAGGTGAGTAAAATATCATTCACTTCAAATCATCCTTGACCAAGTCTATTAACCATGCTGAAAAAAAAATCACTTTGAAGTAGAATTTGGCAATTAGTCCTATAGTTTGTCGTACAGATATCCATGTGATAAAGGCGAAAACAAAGTATACAGTAATATCTGGCAATAAACAGTATCTGGTGTTCAGAATTATCGCTGCAGCCTGTTACAGGAAGCCACGGTGATTATTCAGCTTACTTTTCCTTTTTTGCACTGCTCATAGAGATCATTACATTGTTTTAAATCAAGTTTTTATATTACACATATTTTTATAGAATTTTTAAAGATTTTTTGGCCACTAAGCCTAATAATAGACCTACACTTGCCAATTGGGTTTTCCTTTGCAATAGTCACTTTACTGACATCACAGACAGAATTAAAAGATAACACCTCTAGATAGCACCACATAACACCCATGATTCCATCCACTACTGCACAGAGAAAACGCTCCCAATGAGTCGGTTCCAGGCTATTGCTGCCTGTGGCCATGACCATACTGTAAAGCATATCACATATAACCTACATAGCCATTAGAAGTGCAGAGAAGAAGCACAGGAAAGTGGCAGCTCCCATAACCATGCACAAAAAAACTGAATAAGAAAAAGTACAAGCAATACATCAAACAGATTACAAACAGTTTTAATAAATTTAAAAAATAATATATTCCCTTTATTCAGCATTTTGCCCAATATTCAAGGAAATGGAGAAGCAAGTGCCACTAGTCTCAGACACAAGTACGTCTTCTGTCATTGCAGGAGTGGCTCTGCCTGCTGATATTTGGAGCTGTTATGTGATGTGGGTGGGGTGCAATGCTAAATTCATGTATACTTTATGGACAGTCCTTCCTATATTAGGAAGGAGGCAGATAGGCAGAGCCATCCTGCTGGGCAGTCCTACTTCATGCACAGTAGACTTATTAACATAGTTAAGGGCAGATAATAAATGCTATGTTTAGCAAATTACATCTAAATTAAAAGTACTATCCGACAGATAGATAAATGTGAAAAAGCTAAAAATAAATAATGAAATATTACAATTTTTAGATTGGCCACTAGATGTCAGTGCAGAGGCCTTAGCTTCATGATGGTAAAGAAAGACATCTTTTTTTTTACACCTTACAGCACAGCTTAATGTATTAATATGTTCATCACTAGTAGGAGGAAGGTTAAAGAGACTTCAATGGAAGTCCCTCGATGGAAATTTATCACCACAGGATAGCTGAAAAATGTCTAATCACTGGGGCCCCACCTCTAGGATCCAAGTCAATTACTAGAACAGGGGTCCTGTGCCCCCCAATCCACTTTACTGTATGATGGAGATTAATGGAGTGGGTGGTCAAGCATGTGCCCTGCTACTCCGTTCAGTGTCATTGAGGTTAATGGACTGTCTCCATCAATCCAATAGACATCACCACCTGGTGAAGTGAGGAACAACAGGGTTTCAGGATCCCTTTTCTAAGTAATAAGTGGGGGTCCCTGCAAGTATATATAGAGGGTTTACAGAGCTAAGCTTACAAACAATGGGGGGAATTTAATATCTCATATATGCCAGTTTTCTGGCATAGACAGGTGATAATGTGGTGCACATTTGGCACAAGGGCCTTTCTTGCACCAATCATTCGCCACATCCCACGTTATGCGCCTCACTTTCCACTTTCCCGCAAATGTGGGTGGAATGAGGTAGACAGTGGGGTAGGGATGTCTTGGCCCAATATATTTAGTAGAACTTACACCATTTTCTGGATATACAGGAAATCTAGGCCATTCTGGCGCAGAAGGTTGCATGTGATTTGTAAAGAGCCTGGAATCTCTTGATGAATCAGTTGCACCTTGTGCCTGTCAAAGCCTAAGCCTGACTAAGTAAATAAAGACTAATTAGTCTTAATGAATCTGGCCCAACATCCTAGCCTTTGTTCTTCCTGAGACACCCACAACCCCTGTAATATTACTGAAGCCCTTCTTATATAATGTTGTTGGTATACTCTAGTCCCATCTTAGGCTGGGACCCACATTGCGAAAATGCAGCATTTTGACTGCGGCAAAAAACGCTGCATTTTATATTACCTGCAAAGTGGATGGGATTCTGGCTAATCCCATACACACATTGCATAAAAAAATCTTCAGCAGAAAAGCGTTGTCCATATAGGTATAATAGTAGCAGAAAGTCCACAGAGGAAAAACTCTGTGGACTCTGTGAAAAATGCTGTGGAAAAAAAAACTCAATGCATTTCCACTGCTTTTTTTTTGCTGCGACTCGCTAGGTGGGGCCCTAGCCTAAAGCTGGATTGGAAGTCTGTCAAGTCCCAGTTCAACTGTATTACAGCAATATGCACACAAGTGGGATATGTTGTCATTTCAAATTTCATACTTTTGGTGCGGATCCTGTGACAACATTCTCATGAAACTTACATGCCATGCATGTGAATGGAGTTTCCACAGTCTTCTTCACATGCATGGGAAAACTTCCAAGTGGAATTAAATCTGCCATGGAAAAAAGTGGCACGTTACTTATTTTGGCCAGAAATGCATAGCAGTAGTAAAAAGGATAATTCTTGTAAATATGGTGTGGATGTGCTGTAATTCTGCTCTAGAAATCACTATAATCTTGAATTATTACTGTAACATCCTTGCCCGTTCGGTCTTCGCCGCCATCCTCCGGCCGCATGCCGTGTCCAGCTATGATTCTTTGCTTTAGGTTCTTGTTGTACTCTGTCTGAACACTGTTCTATTCCCTCACCTCTGTAATTGATGTTCTACCACACCAATCTCTTACACCTTTGTTTCCCTCTGCTCCTCAAATAGTTAATCTCAGCCTTACTAGTGTGATTGACATCTTTCTTTCCCATCAAGTCTGGGGCGGTTCTTTCTTCCTATATATAGTTTTCCCACCCTCACCTTAGTGCTTGCTATTAGCTTCTCAGAGTATGCCGGCTTCTCCTTTTCACTCTTCTTCTGATTCCGATTCTGTACTGCGCTGCCCAATTGGTTCCGACCCTTGGCTCTCTCGACTCCCCGTATCTGTTTGTTTGTCTTGTCTGCGTTTTGTGTTTTCACTCGTATTGTAGGAAGGGACTGTTGCCCAGTTGTCCTTTACCGCCTAGGATAGTTGAGGCAAGTAGGTAGGGACTGGGCCTGGGTCGAGCATTAGGACTCACCGTCTCTGTCATTCCCTTCCTCCCAAGTTTCAGCAGCAGCACTGGGGAATTGCCTAAAAAGCAATTCCCTAACAATTACTGTAGAAATATACATTACATTTTTAATCTGACATGTGAATACAGTGTAACAGTTTCACTAAATCTGGAATGCCACACAGAACTTTGCTGAAATTCTATGTGGTGTCACCAAGAATAGAAATACTCTTAACAAAGTTGTCTGTGAGTTCTAAAACACAAAACAGAAATGGTAAGTGTCCTAAAATTAGGATAAGATCCAGATGCTCCGGAGGCCGCTCACTGGTCCTTGTTTATAGGCTGCTAGCCCACATGTACTGGCATGACTGACCTGTGACCACTCTGTAAACAAAGCACGGCAAACTGGGACAGTTAGATGGGGACCTTCTTTTTAAAGTATATACTGCTTAAAATTCTGAGTAGATAGAGGAAGAAAGGGGTTCACCACAGCAAAAAGTAGCTACAAAGATCAATACTCTTTCACTCATCACAGACTACATGGCTAGTTAAACGAAACTGTGCGATGCCTCATTTCTTCTGTGGTAGTAGCTGCAAGAAAATTCAACACACATTCAGATACAACGTCGTCCCTTCTGACCCTTCCCTCCTTTCTCTAACGCTGCCCTCTTTTAGAAGCGGCATTTCCGCTCAATGCACAGCTTCCTAGGGAACAGTCTCTAGGCGACCACCACATTGCCGACTGTGGCAAATCTTTTCTCTCAACACAGCCACAGCTTATGACAAATCTACCTGTCACTACTAAGGGCACCAATGATTAAGGGCAAATAAAGGCTGTAATAAGGGGATGTTTAGTTCTCCATACACACAATGCTATCTTTTTACATTACCAATGTGGAGATCTGATTTTTCTATGACACAACTATGTTCCAGTGTATTGTAGCAGACGAGGCGGAAAACCTACAGATCAGGTTTTAACGGGAATCCAGTACTGTAAGGCGGTTTAACATTCTCACCTATAAAAGCTGTGATAAGGTAATGACCCCCCTGTCTCTAGATGAATGTCTGTGCTGTCATATCTTTGCCTGTAGTAAACAGGACCCCCTCCTTGCTATCTAATCAAGTGTTGGATCAACTTAGTGTTTTCCTGGGCTATTTATACACGCCAGCATATCCACCTGCACATAATCTTACTCAATTAGCACAGCCAGGATTTCATATCACAGCGTGGAAACTTGTACAATTTTAACTCATTGACTCTTCAGATCTAGAGCTATGTAAGAGTTGGTAACAAACAAATCTGCAGTGGTGAGTAAAGGCACACACTGGCACCGAGCATTTAGTATACAGGATCCATGCACTGCCATAAAGGCTCTGCCATATTGTCGTACGAATGGAGAGCAAAACACTTGTTGTTTTTGTCATAGTCAAACAGAATCTGACATAAAAACCCTGCTTCCATATGAAATCATACACATATAGAAGTATGGTAAGGGACCTGTGTATCCCTATTAGGGATCCTAACAAAAGATTCATAATACTGCTGTGTGCCTGAAGCCTAAAACGTAGTGAGTATTGTGAAAATCACAATGATAATAACCAGGAGAAAAAGAGCAAAAATATCAATATTGAAAGAGAAAAATGTAAATGCAGGTAAAAAATGATCAGTTCTTCTGCATGATATATACTTCTGTACAATATCACTTGCACAATTCAGTATCTAAATGATGTTCATAGCACATGCAAATTGATAATATCTAGCAAGAATATCTAGCAAGTTATGTCATTCAGTTGCTAGAATTTTGTCATTTTGAATATAGAGGGGGAAAATTATTAAAACAGGTGTTTTCTATGCCAGTCTTAATAAAGGCTCCTGACTTGCATGAGGTAGGCCTAAATTATCAAGAGCCTCCGGTATCTTAATATATCAGACGCATGCTTGAGTGCTAGAATAGAAATCTCCACTAGGATTTTCTGTATAACTCATGGCAGTTTTTTAGCGCAAGTCATAATAAATATGTCAAATAAAACAGAACAACAGCACCGATTAGTGCATAGTGTAATACCATTTGGTGAAAAACAGAGTAAATATGATAAATTGAACTCTCACCTTAAATGGTTGTGAAACAGATCACAACCACCATGAAGCACAGTAGAACCAATTGACAGAGGGTACCTCTCTGGATGTCGGGCAGCAGCCGGATCCAATAACCACTCTGAGGTGTCAGGAGATTAATAGGAAGGACGGTCTTAGACCCACAACCTGGGTCTGAGGAAGAAGGAACCGCGCTTTGCCCAGATATGGTTACAAGCACAGCGCTGTGTTCTTCCTATACACTTGATAAAGGGGTGTGTACCCCGAAACGTGTAGTGATTGGAAAATAAAGTTTGTGCTTGTAACCATACCTGGGCAAAGCACGGTTCCTTCTTCCTCAGACCCAGATTGTGGGTCTAAGACGGTCCTTTCTAATAATAAATATGTCGTCCCATCTCTCCCTGATCACTTTTCCATAAAGTAGTAAACGAGGGGCAGAACAGGGAGATTTGGCACAAGAAAAGATTGTGTGCCAAACTTGTGCCACATTAACACTGGGTTGGTAAATTTCCCCCAGAGAATATAGAATTAGAATCTATTTACACTTGAGTTTTTTTTATTTTTTTTATTTATTTTTAGACACCTTGATATGCAGTCTGCGACCTGCTCTTAGTTTTGCACTCAGCTCATGTCAGTATGTAATCCAGAATGCAGCTGCTTTTACTAGCTTTCGTGTTCCAGCAAAACTTTATTCCTGTAATACTTCCCCCTTCTGCAGGCGCTGATCTAGGCTCTGGGGGTTCTTCTCTCCAGACACTGATGCTGCCAGTGTGTGAAATTTTTCTGCACACTGCCATGTCTGTTCTCCTCCCTCTCTAGACTGTAATTCCTCCCTCCCTGTCCTGCCTTTTTGTGCTCTCCTTCCTCTCTACACTCTGATATACAGTCATATGAAAAAGTTTGGGCACCCCTATTAATCTTAATCATTTTTAGTTCTAAATATTTGGGTGTTTGCAACAGCCATTTCAATTTGATATATCTAATAACTGATGGACACAGTAATATTTCAGGATTGAAATGAGGTTTATTGTACTAACAGAAAATGTGCAATATGCATTAAACCAAAATTTGACCGGTGCAAAAGTATGGGCACCTCAACAGAAAAGTGACATTAATATTTAGTAGATCCTCCTTTTGCAAAAATAACAGCCTCTAGTCGCTTCCTGTAGCTTTTAATCAGTTCCTGGATCCTGGATGAAGGTATTTTTGACCATTCCTCTTTACAAAACAATTCCAGTTCAGTTAAGTTTGATGGTCGCCGAGCATGGACAGCCCGCTTCAAATTATCCCACAGATGTTCAATGATATTCAGGTCTGGGGACTGGGATGGCCATTCCAGAACATTGTAATTGTTCCTCTGCATGAATGCCTGAGTAGATTTGGAGCTGTGTTTTGGATCATTGTCTTGCTGAAATATCCATCCCCGGCGTAACTTCAAATTCGTCACTGATTCTTGTACATTATTCTCAAGAATCTGCTGATACTGAGTTGAATCCGTGCGACCCTCAACTTTAACAAGATTCCTGGTGCCGGCATTGGCCACACAGCCCCAAAGCATGATGGAACCTCCACCAAATTTTACAGTGGGTAGCAAGTGTTTTTCTTGGAATGCTGTGTTTTTTTGACGCCATGCATAACGCCTTTTTGTATGACCAAACAACTCAATCTTTGTTTCATCAGTCCACAGGACCTTCTTCCAAAATGAAGCTGGCTTGTCCAAATGTGCTTTTGCATACCTCAGGCGACTCTGTTTGTGGCGTGCTTTCAGAAACGGCTTCTTTCGCATCACTCTCCCATACAGCTTCTCCTTGTGCAAAGTGTGCTGTATTGTTGACCGATGCAAGATGATGCTGCAGCTCTTTGGAGGTGGTCTGTGGATTGTCCTTGACTGTTCTCACCATTCTTCTTCTCTGCCTTTCTGATATTTTTCTTGGCCTGCCACTTCTGGGCTTAACAAGAACTGTCCCTGTGGTCTTCCATTTCCTTACTATGTTCCTCACAGTGGAAACTGACAGGTTAAATCTCTGAGACAACTTTTTGTATCCTTCCCCTGAACAACTATGTTGAACAATCTTTGTTTTCAGATCATTTGAGAGTTGTTTTGAGGAGCCCATGATGCCACTCTTCAGAGGAGATTCAAATAGGAGAACAACTTGCAATTGGCCACCTTAAATACCTTTTCTCATGATTGGATACACCTGGCTATGAAGTTCAAAGCTCAGTGAGGTTACAAACCCAATTTTGTGCTTCAGTAAAAAGTAGTTAGGAGTATTCAAATCAATAAAATGATAAGGGTACCCAAATTTTTGCACCGGTCAAATTTTGGTTTAATGCATATTGCACATTTTCTGTTAGTACAATAAACCTCATTTCAATCCTGAAATATTACTGTGTCCATCAGTTATTAGATATATCAAATTGAAATGGCTGTTCCAAACACCCAAATATTTAGAACTAAAAATGATTAAGATTAATAGGGGTGCCCAAACTTTTTCATATGACTGTAGCCTGTTATTTTGTGTACATCCCCTTCTCCTCCATGCTGTTATCTCTTACTGAACTTTCATTATGCTACTGCTAAAGCAGAGAGAGAAGGTTTTAAGTAAAGCTGACATAAGCCCTGAGTCAACCGCAGCTATGAGCAGTTCAATCTTTGTCAGAGGCAGCACTGCCAACTATGTAAAGGAGCTGAACAGACTTTGCAGCATCAAAATGATAGGGAATTTTAATGAAGACTATATGACTAAGATGTTTAATTCTGCATTTACTAAGCAAATAAACAAGAAAGAAAAAAACTCAGTGTAAGGTTAAGCGTAGCGAGCCGCAGCAGAAAAGTTTTTCACAGAAAGTCTGCAGAGTTTTACTCTGGGGAATTTCTGTCTATATCATACCTATATGGAAAATGCCAGTGTTTCTATAGGTCTATACCTACGGAAACGCTGGCGTTTTCCGTATAGGTATGCTGCAATTTTTCCATATTGACATGCTGCAAGTTACAAAAACGCTACGTTTGAAATCACAGCATTTCCGCTGCAGAACTTTTTCTGCAATTTGTGGATGGGATTAGCGAGAATCCCATCCACTTTGCAGGTGCCATTTTTTGCCACTGCGTTTCATTCAAGGCCAAAATGCTGCATATTCGCAATGTTCATACACCAAATTTGTTCTTTTTTTATATATAATGCAGCATGATGTTCTATGATCTGTACTGTATAGAAACTGTAGAAATCTAATCAGAGCATGGTCTGTTCAACTAGATGAAATTTGCAACAGAGATGTAAACTATGCTGATATTGCTACAATTTCTTGTTCAGTGTGCAGCACAGACCCTGGAACACTATACTGCAGTATATTTAAGAAAGATCAACCCAAAAAGTAAATTAGAAAAGTCCAAGTTGTGCATTTAAAACTGTGAGATATCCTAAAGTTGTTGGTGAGAAGAACACTGGGAGGTGAGTTTGATAGTACAGTCATGGCCAAAAGTTTTGAGAATGACACAAATATTATATTTTCACATGATCTGCTGCCCTCTGGTTTTTATGTGTGTTTGTCAGATGTTTTTATCACATACAGAAATATAATTGCATTCATATTATGAGTAACAGAAGCTTATATTGACAGTTAGAATGAGTTAATGCAGCAAGTCAATATTTGCAGTGTTGACCCTTCTTCTTCAGGACCTCTGCAATTCTCCCTGGCATGCTCTCAATCAACTTCTGGACCAAATCCTGACTGATAGCAGTCCATTCTTGCAGAATCAATGCTTTAATTTTGTCTGAATTTGTTGGTTTTTGTTTGTCCACCCGTCTCTTGATGATTGACCACAAGTTCTCAATGGGATTAAGATCTGGGGAGTTTCCAGGCCATGGACCCAAAATCTCTATGTTTTGTTCCCTGAGCCATTTAGTTATCACCTTTGCTTTATGGCAAGGTGCTCCATCATGCTGGAAAAGGCATTGTTGAGCGCCAAACTGCTCTTGGACGGTTGGGAGAAGTTGCTCTTGGAGGACATTCTGGTACCATTCTTTATTCATGGCTGTGTTTTTAGGCAAGACTGTGAGAGAGACGATTCCCTTGGCTGGGAAGCAACCCCACACATGAATGGTTTCAGGATGCTTTACAGTTGGCATGAGATAAGACTGGTGGTAGCGATCACCTCTTCTTCTCCGAATAAGCTGTTTTCCAGATGTTCCAAACAATCGAAAAGGGGATTCATCAGAGAAAATGACTTTACCCCAGTCCTCAGCAGTCCACTCCCTGTACCTTTTGCAGAATATCAGTCTGTCCCTGATGTTTTTTCTGGAGAGAAGTGGCTTCTTTGCTGCCCTCCTTGAGACCAGGCCTTGCTCCAAGAGTCTCCGCCTCACAGTGCGTGCAGATGCACTCACACCTGCCTGCTGCCATTCCTCAGCATGCTCTGCACTGCTGGTAGCCCGATCCCGCAGCTGAAACACTTTTAAGAGACGGTCCTGCCGCTTGCTGGTCTTTCTTGGGTGCCCTGGAGCCTTTTTGGCACCAATGGAACCTCTCTCCTTGAAGTTCTTGATGATGCGATAGATTGTTGACTGAGGTGCAATCTTTCTAGCTGCAATACTCTTCCCAGTTAGGCCATTTTTGTGCAGTGCAATGATGACTGCACGTGTTTCTTTAGAGATAACCATGGTTAACAGAAGAGAAACAATGATGGCAAGCACCAGCCTCCTTTTAAAGTGTCCAGTGGTGTCATTCTTACTTAATCATGACAGATTGATCTCCAGCCCTGTCCTCATCAACACCCACACCTGTGTTAATGGAGCAATCACTGAAACGATGTTAGGTGGTCCTTTTAAGGCAGGGCTGCAATGATGTTGAAATGTGTTTTGGGGGATAAAGTTCATTTTCTAGGCAAATATTGACTTTGCAAGTAATTGCTGTTAAGCTGATCACTCTTTATAACATTCTGGAGTATATGCAAATTGCCATTAGAAAAACTGAAGCAGTAGACTTTGTAAAAATTAATATTTGTATCATTCTCAAAACTTTTGGCCATGACTGTAGTGATCATATGTTGCGCAGGCCTTTTTTCTGGTTATATCTATCTCAGAGTTTGGAACATATTTGACTCCTTTTCTATTTATGTTAAATGGGTTATCAGGTGGAGAAAAAAGGCCAGAATGGGTTAAAAACAGAAAAATTATCAGTATTCACCTTCCGAATACCTGACCGTTTCACCATTACCCTAGTCCTTGCTGTCCTCTATCCCTGACATGCTAGAAATGACTGGAAGTGCCCACTCGCCTAATCACAGGCTGCAGACTTGACACACCTTATCCAGTAACTCGTTCAGTGGGCATTTCCAAATGGACAGCGTTGTAACAAAATGGCAGTGAGGTAAGTAGTACTTTGTTTTTATGTTCAATACTGGGTTCTGGAGATTACATTTACATGAAATATATTTTTTATTTTTTGCATTTTCTGGATGTTGAGGATCCAATAACCTGGAGGAGTCCTTCTCTAAAGTCTGTGTCCCGTGTGCAGACTTTCCAGCAATAGAAATGGTGTCCTATATGCAGGACTTTTATCTTCAGTTACAAAAGTAAACAAACATGAGGGAAGATAGCTTTCATCATGTTGTTTACATTACTGTCAATGGGAATGAACAAAGTCTGTCGCTGTTCTCTGCAACAGTTTAATGTCCGCTGCTGTCATCCTATGACGGAAGACAGCAACGGACATTAACAATGGTTGTATGAATCTTAAGAAGAGTATTTCTGATATCAAAGTGTATACAGTTTATTCCATTGTTTTCATGTTGACACATAACTATTTGCATATTATAGAATTGATGGACAAAGTACTAACAATCTAACTTTTATTTCTAATAGAATGGAATACATACTAACAAAATAATTCATTTCAGAAGCTTCTCTCCCCCCTTCAAAAAAATTGGCTGACTTTAAACACCTTCCTTGAAGATGTTGCACTTTTCTAGTGCTACTGATACTGTCATTGTAACAAGTCTTCTGATAACAGGTTAGTGATATACTGCTGTTTAGGATGAAAAAAATGTAGTTGCACAGTTGAGAAAAATCAACCACTGAAACGATGTACAGTAACTAAGAATCCCCATCCTTCCAAAGAATCTCTCTAAATTCACTTTGAAACATTGAGGATCATCTTTTTGAATAACAAAGCACCAATTGACCCATTTTATAAGAGGTGCATTCAGGTCTTCTGCAAGTCTTAGCACCATAGTAAAGAATTGGATTCCAATTGACCCTTTTCTCAATAATCGGATGTTAGAGTATAAAACATTGAAACAGACATGAGCACAAAAATCAGTTTTAGTTTAAAAACAAAATCATCCATTATACAGAGCAACGTAAATCTGACAATACAGGCTGAAAGAAGAACGCTATTACTATAAAACCCAAGCACTGTCTGGAATGCTGCACTGTGCTGTAGCTATACGACTGTATCAGCTCTGTTTAAATCTTAAAGGGGTGGATGTGGATGCGCATAGTAAAACAGGGCTACTTTTTTCCAGAATCAGATCCACTTTTGTCTATGTTTGTGTCTGGGATTGCAGCTTAGTCCTACCCCCGGACATGGGTAGCATTGTTTCTGGGAAACAACAGCCATGCTTTTTAGCTTGGTGCAATACTACAAAAATAAAAAAAAAGAAAACCTGGCAGCAGAAAATGCAAGATATGAGATATGATGCAGTGAGTTCCTGAATGGCCCGATCACTACTGTACTAGACTGACAGCTTACTGCATCATATCTCACTATGATGTTGTGAGTTCCATACACACGGCTGTGGTCAGTCCGGGAAACATGGCCCTTATGAGGACCGTGTTTGCGGGACTGTATATGGTCCTGTACAGGATGCCTAATGCTAGGGATTTAAAGGGAATCTGTCAGGGCAATTTGGGACACTAAACCACTCACACGTCCATATGGACCTGGGGTTTAGTGTCCCAAATCACCCTGTTATAACGCAATCCATGGCCTCATTAAAAATAAAAAAAAGCTTTATACTCACCCGGCCGCTGTACTCCCCACGTGTGCGCAGTCCTTCAATGAAGCCAGAGGAGTACACCTCGGCTTCAGTGCGCATGCCCCGCTATTGCGCAGTGAAGCCGGGCTTCAGTGAAGAACAGCGCAGGCGCCGGGAGGCGTGCCAACAAAGAAGCTCATGAATAAGCCGGACTGTTCTCGCCGAACAGCGTTGATCGGACCCTTCTCTAGGTAAGTATAAAAGTTTTTTATTTTTAATGCGCCCGCGGATTGCATTACAACAGGGCGATTTGGGACACTAAACACCAGGTCTATAAGGACCTCTGGGTGGTTTAGTGTCCCAGATTGACCTGACAGATTCCCTTTAAGAGTTAAGTCATGTTTTTTTTTTAATAATTTATTTTTTTACAGCCAGTTTTATTGTACTCTTGGAATATCCCTATAAAAATTGTATACCTATCAAACTTGTCTACTTTTAAAAAATCAGTTTCAGGGAAATTTAAGATGCCTTGAGCAACTCCTAATCCTTTTTCTATGTAAATTATGCCCACAATTATAGCTCACGCCTTCATTAACAGTATCATCACAAGTACCTCCATTATCAGTATCAGAAGGTACTACGCAGAGGCAAACTGTTCCAGCAGACTGCTCTCCCAATATACTATATAGTATATATACGATATAATGCCAGCTGTAACACAAAAAAAGTTACACCAGACCATATAAACAGCATCAGAAATGTGCCCCATAAAAAACTAGTATGGTGACCCCTTAAACATTGCAAACATAGTGACTTTCTTCCTGTTGCAGAAGTATTGGGGAATTAAGAGTATGGATGCATATTTCATTTTAGCCCATAAGCAATTTTTATTTAACATAAATTCACATGCATTAGATTTGCTGACAAAATTTCTGTGACTGATGTGTTTACAATATTATAGACTCTTTAATGTCAATTTCAGGACACATATATCTATTTTATTCAAGTGCATGCATTATACACAACTATACTACTATAAAAAGTCTCTCAGAAGCTAGACATGCCTCTACAATACACTGAAAAACATTCTGCCCATTTTACAGACTTTGAGAGGGGACGCATCTAGGGCTGTGCAATTAATCCAATTAATTTGATTAATTCACCATTTCAAAAAATTGATTTTCACCAGAATAGTGAAATTGATGCCATGTCTTATAAAGTATATTCTATGCAGGCTTTGTCCTCCCTGCTGCAAACTATGATCAACAGTTTCTTCACTGTAGTTGAGTGGTAGGACGAGAAACCCTGTGTCAAATATATCTGACGATTGCTCCCTGTACTAACTCACTGAACTTTTTTAATTTCTTTAAGCAAAAACATTAAGCTTGAGATTAAAATCGAGAATTGCTCATCTGCATCTGCTTGATTTAAACTCGTAAATTTTTTTTAAAGCAAAAATTGTCCATCCCTACGCACATCATTTGACTGAGAGAAGCCGTCATTATAAGGAATTACTCAGCATCTAGGCTGTAGCTAAACTGTAGTTTGTAGCTATGTTTCCTACATGTGTCACTAAAACTTTTCAGTGCACTTTAATTATTATTTTACTTTCTGCTTCAGTTTAGAAGAAAGCCTTTTCTTTATTTTCCAGTTTGCTATTTTTGGGTAGCAATACTAAATGTTGGTCCCACAGGAGTCATATTGTAGCAAGTGACCCCACTCAAGCAAATTACATTAGAATATGCCCAAAGCTAGAATACAGTGTGCTATGTGATAAAAGCACACCATGAGCACAGTGCTAGTACCTTCTAGAGATATGCCATGTATTCCCTGGAGTACATGTACCACAGGTTGCAAGTGACGGTATCACATAACCCCCATTGCTGCATATATATACTGTATTTATGTTTTTTTCAGTTGCAGTTGCAAGAAAAGGTAAGTTACTGCTTAGTCATTTCCAGGATTTCTGGTCTGTTACTAATAAAATGTTGTTAGCTGAGTCACAATTCTAGACAAACTCTTACTACTATAAACTAGCAACACACAATCACATGTACTGTATTTTATTAAGCACATTAACAATGTATGGAAAAAAACTAAGTGAAAACCCAAATTTAATAACCTGTAGATCCCGCTTTAGCATCAATCAACTCTGCTAAACCTTTTCTGTACCAGCAAATAAAATTCGTACAACACTGAAGAGAAGTTTTTGGACCATTCCACCTTGTAAATATGCTTCAGTTCTTCAATATTTCTGCAATGTCTTGCAAGCTCTCATGCCACTGCATCTCTTAAGGTTAATGTCAGTACTAACTTACTATTCCAAAACGGCATGTTTAACAGTATACTGGCAGAAGTTGAAGCAGGCACAGAGACACAGAGTATGCAGTGTGAGAAGGTGACAGGCAGAGTGCTGGAGTCCTGGTATATCAGTCCCAGGTTTCTGACATATGTATGGTCCAGTGCGGGACTTGTGTAGGCTTCAGCCCAGGTGTGGATCCTGGGCTCGTTACTGGGCCATAAAAGGCTGCAGAGCCTGCACTACTGGGAGCGAGAGGAGGTGTCTGGGTCTGTCCTCACATACTGAGAGTGTGGTGAGACTGTACTGTGCTACTTTGTTTGTGTGGTTGGTAGTAAGCCACACGTATAGTTAGTTTTTTTTACTGTTTAGTTAGTGCTCGGACGAGCAGGGTTTTGTTTGACATTTTATGCCTGACATTAAGGCTGTATTTTATTTTGCTTATTCTATGCTTGACATGAAGGTTCATTTATTTTTGCTGTTTTTCCAAATAAACCTGTTTGCATCAGACATCGTGTCCCTGTCTCTGATTGGTTGGGTCCGCACCATTGCTGCTACCGAGCTACCTTCCCCACAGCAGGCACAGATGCAGTATGGTAATCAGGCATGGACCAGGACAGGTAGAACTGCTAAGAAGTCAGGTAAACAGGCAGAGGTAGACAGAACACTGACGTAGATAACACCTTCACAAGAACTAGAAAACTAGAAACCTTATTGCTCAGGCACTTTCCCATAGGGAAAGGTGCCTTATGTACCATAGGAATAGCAGCCAGTCATAGAACACGGTGGTCACATGTTCATGTCAGGACTTGACTATTGATGGTGGGCAGGTTATAGAGACCAGTGAAGCGTTAAAAAACAGGATTAGTAAAGCGTTTGGTATTTATTGCTTTGGAAAGGTATTCTTTTTTTTTTTAATTATTTTATTTTGCTTACTTATATGGTGCCATCATATTGTCAACACTGTCTTACGTAGGGCACACATTCTAAATTCCCCATCAGTATTTCTTTGGGGTGTGGGAGGAAACACATGCAAATAAGGGGCAAACTCCTTGCAAGGGAACTCCTTGCAGATGTTATTTTTGGCTGGTTGTGAACCTACAACTCCAGCACTGCAAGGCTACAGTGCTAACCACTGAGCCACCGTGCAAAACGCATAATCTTTTGTAAGAAAGCTTATTTGGATATACAGCCCCTTAAAGGCACTTGGAATCAAAACTTTCCAAAATATATTTTATAAATAAAATTTCTATTAAAATGGTGTCCTTTGACTGCATCACTGTTTCATTATTCTGTTATAATAAGACCAAGTGCTAATCTGGTATGTGGTAAGCATTCTCGAAGGTTACACTGCTGACCCTCTAATAAATGAATAGAACAAGCAGTCAGCAATCCATTTTTGATAGTAATATGAGCTGACTGGGCAGTGATGGATGAGTTTATTAAATATGTGCTATATAAAGCTTGTGGCTTGTGGACTATTATCCCTTTGAGTAGCAATTTCTAATTCTTTTTTCCCACTATTTACCTTGGTGAAGCATGAAATTTCAGTTTGCAAGCTATTTTGCAGACCATATTTATGCCTGTTTATTTCAGTAGTTTCAGAAGCAGTAATAAAATAAGTGACACGGTAATTACTACAGTTCAACACGATTATGTCATCTATCACCTCATTTAGCTGCTCTATATACTCTACCAGTCATACAGAACAATAAGAAACAGGATTACAAATTGCTGTGTTTGTGTGAAGAAAAGCAAAGTGCTTCTAATAAAAACAGATACTTTGCATTTTACATGATAGGCATATTCTGTTTATACACAATGAGGCACTGCTAATACTGTCTAACTGTCTGACGGTATAAAAAAGTACCAGATTTATCACATTGGTTGATGATGGATAATAAATCTGTTGCCTCTTTAGGCTAAGGCCCCACATAGCGAGTCCCAGTCAAAAAGCCTGGTTTTCCTCTGCAAACTTTCTGCTTCTATTATACATACCGGTATACGGTTTTTGAAATCGCAGCATGTCGATAATCTTCTACAATGTGTGTTTGGGATTAGCCAAGTAGTGTAAAATGCAGAGGTTTTTGCCATGGTGTTTCCACTGTGGCCAAATCACAGTGTTTACACTATGTGGGGCCCTGGCCTTAGACTATCTAGCCTAAATTTACATCACCTATTTGTTAGCAAGGATGTGAACAAATAAATGCACCAAAATGTTGCAGCAATTTTTAGCACACAGCGTGACTTTTTACAGGGAGTCAGTCCACGCTAAAAACGTTATTAAACCAGCCCCAGTACCTTATAGTGCTCAGAGCCATTGGTACAGTGCTATAGTTTGTTTATAGAATGGCTGCTTGATTTTTTTATTCCTATGCAAATGTGGTAAGAGTGTATTAGGGGCATATTCTGGGGGGAGGGGGATTGAGTATCGCAGAAAGATTTCCTCTTGCCCGGGAGGAGATGGAAGAAAGCTCTGATTACATCAGTATTGCTGGCAGGGGTATTGAGCGAGAAGAAGATCTTGCTGCAATGTTCAGCCATCCCAGGACACACCCCAACGCACTTTTAGCTCATTTTGACATAAAACATTGTTTTTTGTCAAAATCAAGCAGCCATTCTACAAACCGCTCTGAGAACAAGATTGGTGCTGACAGACTCCTTGTAAGGTAGGCCTAATCCCTTTGCGATAAGCCCCAGCATCTTGTAGAGTGAGGCACAAACAGTGTCTAAAGCAAATCATAAATGTGGTACACATGCCATTTTGGCACATTTTCATTAATAAATTTACATCAATGTATATAAACAAAAAATACATAAAGTATAGTAGTATTGATGGTCATCATTTGGTGGGACTGTATAAAAGACAACTGTATTTCCCTTACAGATAGGATTCCCTTATATAAAACTCTGACCTAAACCACTGCCTCAAATACAGAGCTGGCTGTTTATCATACCAGCCTTCACTGACAGGAAGCAGAGCCCTTCCTTTACTATCAGTGAGCTGAAAAAAGTGGCAAAGTGCTCTTTTCTATCTGAATGTGTCTTAGTAGAAAAGTGCAGAAAAATTCCTCTTATAGTTTTTTATGCATTTTGTTCTATAGATTGACTTATATTTTCAGTACTTGTTTTTCAGAGTGTTTGTCAATCTTCCAAATTCATCCGAATAGGATGATGTAACCCCTGGAATTTGACTCTACTGCTAGTATATTAGTAGAAAGTGGTGCAGCAGTATTTACTGCCAGGTAGCTGTTACACTAGTAGATAAAATCCTGCTCTGGTCCCTAGAACTCCTACAATACGATGTCACCACTGCTTTAGAGATAATGATAACCAGGTATTTGTAGTCAGGGCCTTTAAGGAAGGATATGTCTACAAAATTCCTTACAACAGTAATAGCAGAGTCTTTGCCAAATTGTCATATTTTAAAGGTACGTGCACTTTTTTGGTTAGCTACAATTTATGCAATAGTATAATGTAGTATAGTATACAGATAGGTTACAATCATGAATTTGCTTCCCAAATTGCTATTTTGAACCCACAGGCTGAAAATTCATAATCTAATATAAAAGAATTATTTATGTTTAAAAAAAAAAAAAAAAACTTTTGAAAATGATTTATGAGGCTGACTGAGAACAGAAAGAGGATCCGTGCCTGGTGGAATGTAGAAATGTAAAAACCATGTCACAGAAGAGAATTACATAGTAATGAAGTTGGACGGGAGGCGTACGGTCTCTCATCGGCTTTTAAACAGCTTTGGTGGATTCTGTAAGTGCTTTCTCTATCCCTGGGAATCAAGGTCTGGTTTCAGGGCAGCTAAATACAAAACATAATGGCTGCAAACCTACAAGTGAGAACAACATAGAACCCTGACAAATGACAAAGCCGATGCTTCTGTATACCTCACAAATTCCTATTCCGATTCCACATAAGAAGATGACATTTCCAATATAGCCATATTTATTAGGTCACGACATCTCAACATTTTAGCCCTCACAATTAGGTTATACGGGTTTCTTAAAAAGTATAATAGTATAATAAAAAAGAAAAAAAAGTTTAGAATGTAGCAGAAAGGTCATATCTTACAAATCCTCCACTGCTCCCATTTTACCACTACCAAGACCCCCATGGTCTCTGCTTCCTGATCCCTCTCAACACACAAGAAATGACCACTCACTCAGCTGTAAGATAACACTCTAACACTGTAGAGAGTAGGACACCAAGTCACTAACTGGCCCCACATACACGTCTGCATGCAAGGCAGGATAATAATACAGATACAGGTTGTTAGTGACAAGAAACTAACTGAAGGAAAAGAGAGCATAAGTCATCACTTGTGAATATTGTATGGACATCTTGCAGATTTCAGGTAAGGGTGGGTTCACACTTGCGCCAGAACTCTGTCCGCTGCGAATCCGACCTAAATGTCGGAAAACTGGATAGGAAAAGGTTTGCGATGCTTTGCTTAAAAATCCATTCACTTCTATGGGTTTTTAAAGCAATGTGCTGGTGTGCGCTTACACCCTCTACGCCGCGAAGCTGTTTTTTTTCGTCAGACACAAAGTCCTGCATGTCCGACTTTGTTTCCGATGAAAAAAACTGGCTTCGCAGCGCAGAGGGTGTAATCGCACACCAGCACATTGCTTTAAAAACCCATAGAAGTGAATGGGTTTTTAAGCAAAGTGTCGCAAACCTTTTCCTATCCAGTTTTCCGACATTTAGGTCGGATTCACGGCGGACGGAGTGCCGGCGCAAGTGTGAACCCACCCTAAGAAGATCTATGGTAACTATTCTGTAGACATCCTTATTGATGAGATAACATTGATATTATCACATTACTTTGCTCTGTATCGCTAGAAATCACATACAAACAGTCATGAGGTGTAGAAGAGTCATTTTTTGTCAGGGTTTTATTTGCTTCCAGATGTATGTGGGCTCTCTGACAGTGAAGGGATCCAAAATATGACTCGGATAAGCTGTAAAATTCAGCATCCACTAATCCTGGCAAGAGGTTCTGAGTGAATTTCAGTAGGACTCCCCTTCACCGCAGTCAGCTACATATCTTCATTATGATGAACAGGGGATTCTGCTGGGCAGTCGATCTAGACTTCCCTCCTAATCTGACCTGGCTGCCCAGAGGGAACATAGCAATGACTGGGGAAACACAAACCGTCACATGCAGCATGATAATTACATTGAGGGCGGCTGAGGACAGGATGCTTAAAGTTTGCACAGATTTACACAATGTATCACAATGCACCATGGTCTTGTAATTTCATTGCTTCCTATTGCTTTTCTGATCTCTTTTCTCATTCATTCTCTGACAGAGCATGATTTATTAGAAGTACTAAGAGGAAACTATGGCAATTTGCTAGATTATTTTTCTTCTATTTGTCAGCTAAAATTTACTCTGATGTCTTATGAAATGGATCAATGTGTCAGTAACAGGCAAGCCTTCAGTGTACCTTTAAATGACGTGAAATAAGAATGGCTTCTGAATGTTGCTATGTATCACTAGGATACAAATATTGTAACTGGACTTGGAGGAAAAAAAATACATATTCATTTTACTACGGACACAAATAACTATACACTGTATTGTGACTTGTAAACTGTAGTGATATTTGTTGTATAAATGCTTTCACATTGTCAACCTAGGGCACTATTATTTGTCATTTTCTCCTCCTTACTATCCAGTACTTAAAAGGAAGTTGTCAGAGCGATGTGGGACACTAAACCCTCCTTACCCACATTAAAAATAAAAGTCCTTTATACTTACGCAGCAGTTGTATTCCCTACACCTTGGCTTCAGGCTTTGGCTTCAGAGCTGGACTTTGGGTGTTGATTTTTTAATTTTATTTCCTGTACATGATTAGAGGGGTATGGGATGCCCTCTTGTCTGAGCTTTTAAAAGCATTTAGTCATATGGAGGCCTCAGGAGTCATTTTCTAGCTAGTTAGTCACAGGTCCCAGCCAGTGTCTGCTTCAGCACAAAGCAGAGACTGCACTGATAATGCCCGCCTTGCATTATCAGTGCAATCTCCAAGGCTAGAAAGGTTGAAGGACCTTTAAAGAGGACCTTTCATGTCCTCAGGCACATGCGGTTTTACATACCGCTAGAAAGCTGACAGTGTGCTGAAATCAGCGCACTGTCAGCTTTCCTGTTATTTGCCCCGGGGCTGGAGATATCGGGGTCTAAATTTCACCATTCACTGTCAGAAGGGCGTTCCTGACAGTCTAGCGGCGCTGTGAGGAACGCCCGCCCTGACAGTACTAGTTCATAGACTTGTTATGGGGAGGGTGTTCCTTACAGCTCAGCGTCATCACTGGGCTGTAAGGAATGCCCCCTCTGACAGTACTCGACTATGGATGAGGACAGAGAGAGGGGGGGCGTTCCTTAACACCCAGTGATGACGCTGAGCTGTGAGGAACGCCCCCCCAGTACAGGGCTATGGAAGAATACTGTCAGGGAGGGCATTCCTCACAGCTGAGCTAGACTGCCAGGAACGCCCTTCTGACAGTGAACGGTGAAATTTAGACCCCTGATATATCCAGCCCCAGGGCACATAACGGGAAAGCCGGCAGTGCGCTGAATTCAGCACGCTGTCAGCTTTCTAGCGGTATGTAAAACCGCATATACATGAGGACGTGAAAGGTCCTCTTTAAATACATAATCTCCAAGGGTTCAAAGAGAGCAATTCTGCTGGAGTCTGCGGGTGAGATGTTGTGCTGCACTATGATGATTGGCACTTTTGGGAGATGTTTTCTGCAGGATGCTAGTATTTAGTGCTGCAAAGTGGCATTTGGAGTGGTTACGGGTATTAGGGGTGTTGTAATGTGGTATTTGGTTGCAACTGGATAGGTTTTATGTGTACAGCACAGTGGCATTTCTTTGGCACTCATTGTTAGTATTTCTTTGCTGATGAGGCTCCAGCATCACAACAGATTGACTGGTGAGGCCCAGGTCAAAAAAGTTTCAGAAGTCCTGCTTTACATGATAGAACAGATAGCTCTGTGCGGAGACCAAATGCTTCTCACTATAACCACTGTTGTTCTTCCCATACTTGTAAAAGCCACTCTACCACCCCAAACCAGCCATGTCACTAAGCATATCTTTATCTCTCCATCTATTCTACCCCACCATCTCACCTTCTCTGCACAGCTACTCACAAACCTGCAAGCTTTCCACCCCAGACACACACAACCTTCCCACACTCTCTCCTATTTACACCTGCTATCCCTTTCCCTGCTACTCCTCACTTCTGGCGACATATCTCCTAATCCTGGACCACCCCAGCACTTCCCTGCTGTTGGATCTTTCCGTACAACCGGCAACAGCGCATGGAACCCCTTAAATCTTACATCTATCTTACCCACTCCTGCTCCTCCCCACACCCTCCCCAGTGCACTATGAAACGCTCGCTCTGTACGCAACAAACTTCACTACATCCACGACCTCTTCATTTCTCATAAATTTTCATTTCTCGGTATCACAGAAACGTGGCTAACACCCTCAGACACCACCTCCCCTGCTGCCCTCTCCTATGGAGGTCTGCAAATCTCACACACTCCCCACCCTAACAATAAACCTGGTGGAGGCATAGGCGTAATCCTGTCTGACAATTGCTCCTTTGTCCCAATCCAACCGTTACCTGCTCTCAACCTCCCCTCCTTTCAAGTGCACTCTGTTCGCATTTACTCGCTCTCCAACCTCCAACTGTCAGTCATATATCGACTGCCAGGACCTACTGCAGCCTTTATCGACCACTTCACCACCTTGCTAATGCACTTCCTATCCACTGACACCCCCACCATCATCATGGGTGATTTCAACATCCCCATTAACACAAACCACCCCTCCGCTTCCAGTCTCCTGTCCCTCACTGCCTCCTTTGGTCTCTCTCAATGGTCCTCCTCTGCCACTCACACAAAGGGGCACATGCTCGACCTCATATTCACCCGCCTCTGCTCTCTAGTCAACCTCTCTGTCCATGCTCTCTGACCACAACCTGCTGACATTCTCTGCCCTTTCCTTTGTAATTGACTCCCCAAAACCAACACGCCCCCGCAGAAACCTTAATTGCCTTGACAGCCGCACGCTCTCAGACTCTCTCCTACCACTTGCTGACATAACCTCACTCCAGGACGCAGATACCACCACTGACTTCTACAATACCACCATTACTTCAGCCCTTGACTCTGCGGACCCCTTCACTAACACCAGAGCCCGACCGATCAATAGGCAACCCTGGCACACTGACCTGACTAAAAAACTGAGATGTGCCTCATGGGTTGCAGAACGCCTCTGGAAGAAAAGCCACTCCCAGGAGGACTTCCTTAGGTACAAAGAGGCAGTACTCACATTCAAGAATGCACTCACCTCTGCAAAGCAGGTCTACTTCTCCACACTAATATCTGCCCTATACCGCAACCCCAAACAGCTATTCACTACCTTCAACTCCCTTCTCCGTCCTCCTGCGCCCCCTCCGACATCACTTATCACAGCTGATGACTTTGCCTCTTATTTCAAAAGCAAAATTGACACCATCAGAGACAGTCTCATCCTACACCCCCCGACAACCATTCTACCCAACTGTCCTGTTCTCTTCATCTTTAACGTGTTTCTCCACCATCACTGATGAAAAGCTCTCCACCCTAATCTCTAAATCCCACCTCACCTCCTGCACACTTGACCCAATCCAGTCACACCTCATCCCCAAACTCTCTGAAGTCATTACTCCTGCCCATAACCCATCTGTTGAACCTATCCCTAACCAATGGATGCTTCCCCTCCGCCTTCAAACATGCTACCGTCACACCTATACTTAAGAAACCCTCCCTTGACCCATCCTCTCCAGCCATCTACCGCCCCATCTCACTGCTCCCGTATGCCTCTAAACTGCTGGAGCAACATGTCCACTCCGAACTGTCCTCCTATCTCTCGTCCAATGTACTTTTTGACAGACTACAGTCAGGCTTCAGACCCCATCACTCCACAGAAACTGCCCTAACCAAGGTCACTAATGACCTTCTAACTGCCAAAGCCAAGCAACACTACTCTATTCTCCTCCTCCTCAACCTCTCCTCTGCCTTTGACACAGTCGACCATTCCCTCCTGTTACATACGCTCTCATCCCTTGGCATCTCAGACCTGGCCCTTTCCTGGATTTCCTCATACCTCACCAACCGCACATTCAGCATCTCCCTCTCGCATACCACCTCTCCGCCACGCCCTCTTTGTATAGGTGTCCCCAAGGCTCCGTCCTAGGACCCCTCCTGTTCTCCATCTACACCCTAGGCCTTGGCCAACTCATAGAATCCCATGGTTTCCGCTACCATTGCTATGCTGATGACACCCAAATATATCTCTCTGGAACAGACATTGCCTCTCTGTTGTCCAGAGTCCCAGAATGTCTAGCAGCCATAGCCTCCTTTCTCTCCTCCCGCTTTCTCAAACTCAACATGAAGAAAACGGAGTTCATAATCTTCACCTTTCCTCGCACGACCCCCCTACCTGACCCATCTATTAAAGTTAGTGGAACCACACTCACCCCAGTCCCACGAGTCCTCTGTCTTGGGATAACCTTAGACTCTGACCTATCCTTCAATCCGCATATTCAAACCCTCAACACCTCCTGCCGCCTCCAACTCAAGAACATCCACCAAATCCGCTCCTTCCTCATCCCTGAAACTACAAAGATGCTAGTTCACGCCCTCATATTCTCCCGCCTAGACTACTGTAACACCCTTCTCCATGGCCTCCCAGCAAACACTCTCGCCCTCCTCCAGTCCCCCTTAAACTGTGCTGCTCGCCTAATACACCTCTCCCCCCATTCTTCATCGGCCGCTCCCCTCTGCCAATCCTTTCACTGGCTACCCATTACCCATCGCCCAGCGAATAGAGTTCAAACTACTACTACTACTAACGCTGACATACAAAGCCATCCACAACCTGTCCCCTCCATATACAGTACAGATCAAAAGTTTGGACACACCTTCTCATTCCAAGAGTTTTCTGTATTTTCATGACTATAAAAATTGTAGATTCACACTGAAGGCATCAAAACTATGAATTAACACATGTGGAATTATATACTTAACAAAAAAGTGTGAAACAACTGAAAATATGTCTTATATTCTAGGTTCTTCAAAGTAGCCACCTTTTGCTTTGATTACTGCTTTGCACACTCTTGACATTCTCTTGATGAGCTTCAAGAGGTAGTCACCTGAAATGGTCTTCCAACAGTCTTGAAGGAGTTCCCAGAGATGCTTAGCACTTGTTGGCCCTTTTGCCTTCACTCTGCGGTCCAGCTCACCCCAAACCATCTCGATTAGGTTCAGGTCTGGTGACTGTGGAGGCCAGGTCATCTGGCGTAGCACCCCATCACGCTCCTTCTTGGTCAAATAGCCCTTACACAGTCTGGAGGTGTGTTTGGGGTCATTGTCCTGTTGAAAAATAAATGATGGTCCAACTAAACGCAAACCGGATGGAATAGCATGCCGCTGCAAGATGCTGTGGTAACCATGCTGGTTCAGTATTCCTTCAATTTTGAATAAATCCCCAACAGTGTCACCAGCAAAGCACCCCCACACCATCACACCTCCTCCTCCATGCTTCACGGTGGAAACCAGGCATGTTGAGTCCATTCGTTCACCTTTTCTGCGTCGCACAAAGACACGGTGGTTGGAACCAAAGATCTCAAATTTGGACTCATCAGACCAAAGCACAGATTTCCACAGGTCTAATGTCCATTCCTTGTGTTCTTTAGCCCAAACAAGTCTCTTCTGCTTGTTGCTTGTCCTTAGCAGTGGTTTCCAAGCAGCTATTTTACCATGAAGGCCTGCTGCACACAGTCTCCTCTTAACAGTTGTTCTAGAGATGTGTCTGCTGCTAGAACTCTGTGTGGCATTGACCTGGTCTCTAATCTGAGCTGCTGTTAACCTGCGATTTCTGAGGCTGGTGACTCGGATGAACTTATCCTCCGCAGCAGAGGTGACTCTTGGTATTCCTTTCCTGGGGCGGTCCTCATGTGAGCCAGTTTCTTTGTAGTGCTTGATGGTTTTGGCCACTGTACTTGGGGACACTTTCAAAGTTTTCCCAATTTTTCGGACTGACTGACCTTCATTTCTTAAAGTAATGATGGCCACTGGTTTTTCTTTACTTAGCTGCTTTTTTCTTGCCATAATACAAATTCTAACACTCCATTCATTAGGACTATCAGCTGTGTATCCACCTGGCTTCTGAACAACACAACTGATGGTCCCAACCCCATTTATAAGGCAAGAAATCCCACTTATTAAACCTGACAGGGCACACCTGTGAAGTGAAAACCATTTCAGGTGACTACCTCTTGAAGCTCATCAAGAGAATGCCAAGAGTGTGCAAAGCAGTAATCAAAGCAAAAGGTGGCTACTTTGAAGAACCTAGAATATAAGACATATTTTCAGTTGTTTCACACTTTTTTGTTAAGTATATAATTCCACATGTGTTAATTCATAGTTTTGATGCCTTCAGTGTGAATCTACAATTTTTATAGTCATGAAAATACAGAAAACTCTTGGAATGAGAAGGTGTGTCCAAACTTTTGGTCTGTACTGTATCTCCGACCTAATCTCCCGATACCTGCCCACACGTAACCTCTGATCCTCCAAAGACCTCCTACTCTGCTCTGCTCTTATCCGCTCTTCACACAAACGTCTCCAAGACTTCTCCCGTGCATCCCCCAAACTCTGGAACTCACTACCAAGACACATAAGACTGTCCCCCATCGTAATAAGCTTCAAGAAGGCCCTGAAGACTCACCTATTCAGGATGGCCTACAACCTCCACTAACACTACTGTCACCACACCACCACCTGTACAGTCTCTATCCCCACCTTCTGTCTCTATTCCTCTTCCCTCATAGATTGTAAGCCCTTGCGGGCAGGGCCCTCTATCCCACTGTGCCAGTTGGTCACTGTTAGTATTATCTGTTTTGTATATCTTGTGTATCGTATGTAAACCCTCAAATGTAAAGCACCATGGAATTAATGGTGCTATATAAATAATATACATTGCACGCATAAAGCAGAGGAAAATCTGCTCATATAACTTTTTTCTCATTCACTCAAAATCCCTCAATCAGAATCATATGAAACATTATAGAGAATTACTGACCATAATTAATGTGAATAAAGCGCTTGGGATGAGATGGCAACTTACTATTTAGCTTCAGCAGCCTCTCTCTGTGCCATGTATCTCTCGCTCAGCTACTGCTCAGTTCTCCACATTCCTCTCTTCACAGAAGTCTTTGTAATTTGATACATCTGACAGCTACAGTGTACCATGGTCAAGCAAGACTAATTCAGCAGGGATTTCAGAGAAAACATTTGTTTAGGAGTGAGGAAAAGGGGAGGAAAAGAGCCAGATAAGTGGAGAAGGAAGTATTTTTTTTTGATAAGATATACAAGGTTATATTACAAGGTTTATTATAGTTGCTTGTACTACTGGAGTATGCAAAAATTGTTGAAAAGCTACTGATCATTTACAATGGGAAAAAATCTGGTACGATGTAGTAAAAAACCAACATGGATTCAGTTAACATGCAGCGTGGAACTGTTTAGTTGTATCTCCTGCTCTCTGTCCACAGAAAGTGCAGCAGCAAATACAAAAACTGCCTTCCCTTGACAGCGCTAGCTGTCCCATTATACCAATCGATATCGAGGTCATTAATGCCTCCTAACATCAGAACACTGCCATATTGTGCAACATGACCTATTTTTAATAGATGAGCCCCAACTTCATCACATATGCAAAAGTGGTGACAAAATACTGAACGGCTAGTTTTAGTATGAAATGCCACCCATTTAGAACCTTTTTCTATCATCTTCATCTTTCACTCCCACTTTTACATCCTTTCCAACATTGGACATCTTTACCAGTATTGCCACTCTGAGCATAAACAGAAGAGAGAATTCACCCTAACGCTCTCATTTTGGTGATATCTGATGATTTGGTTTTATTTGTATGGGAGCCTCCCAACTTTTCCCTAACAGATTCTGGCAACAGAGAGATCAGCAATTGCTAGAGGAACAGTCCAAAATTCCTCTTCAATGTTGTTCAAATATTATTTGCAGCTATATGAAACATTTGGTTAGGTAAATGCTGCTAAAAGAGGATCTACAGGTTATTAAAGTGGTTATACAGGGAGTAATAAAGCTTACTAGTGCCTTCCCTGCACTTCTTAAGCATTATTACTAATGTAGACCCTGGTCTCCACAGCCCTGTTTATTATTTTTGCAGAGGGAAGACTGTAACTCTGGTTCTTCTGCCTCCCCTGCCACTGCTCCAACTCTAGTTCCCATGGCCAACTCCATTCTACTGAATGGAGCTGTGGCCTGAGTTGTTGAGGAGTTGATGATGTCTTAGAGTTAGAGCGACAGTGGGTGAGACAGAGGAACAAGATTTCTGGTCTCCCCTGCAACCCTCTGCATGGGTAATAGAAAGGGGGACTGAGGTGTACATTAGTAATAAAGCTTAACCAGTGCAGGGAATGCTATATTACTCCCCGGATAACTACTTTAAATTGCAGAGTTCATTTACTTTCTCTCCCTCCACTGTGGATGTTTACTTGATGTGCTCAGTAAAAGACATGAACAGTACATGTGATTGTGTCTTATTACTTTACTTAGATTGTGCTTGTCTATAAATGTGACTTAGATGACAGTCAGATCAAGTTTCATTAGTGATCTATACAGAAATGCAGCTAATGCCAAAGTTTTACTTACTTTTCTTAGTTATGCTACTGTATAACTATTAGTCACATTTATAGCATAAGCGAGTGGAAATCTCAGCTT
The DNA here is from genome assembly GCA_947044405.1 of Leptodactylus fallax. NCBI lineage: Eukaryota > Metazoa > Chordata > Amphibia > Anura > Leptodactylidae > Leptodactylus > Leptodactylus fallax. The sequence goes on along the minus strand of CAMRHE010000192.1, from coordinate 3,469,794 downwards.
ACTATAAGAATCCCATTTTATTAGTTGCCTATCTAAAGTTTCTATTTTCATCTGAGGAATCCCCTTTCAGCTGCCATGACACTCGTCCCACTTCACATACCACTAACCCATGTTCTCTGGCTGACTTGTTTAGCTCAGTGTTTTCTATATTACACCTTTGACTAAGCGGAAAAACATGAAGATACATGCTCTCCTGACCATGTTGAATGCCATTTACAATTCTCTTTTTTTTCTTTTAACCCAGTAAGACTTTTTTTTACAACAGTAACTCTATAGTGAAATAACAATGGAGACCTAGAAGAATCTAATGATATCCACAGGCTTTTAAAACAGACAGCATTCAGCATGTCACTGCAATCCTGCTGCGATCCCGCCTTGTGTCAAAAGAGAACAAGTATGGCATTACAACTTGGTCAGCTGTGAGTGCAAAGCCAGGAAGTAATACTACATTCACTCAGTTGACTGTGCTAGTGTATTGCTATACTGTATAGTTAATGAAAGTATTTCTGAAGATATGTCAATTCTTTTATTTCCATGTACAGTGACTGACAATATATGTGGAATATGTTAGTACTATACAAGTAAGGCAGGGTTCACACTACCGTTGGAGTCCGTTATGAAGGTGTCTGTTAAAAAAAAAAAAAATGGACATAAAATAACGGGCAGTCACTGATGGCTGTCAGTTACTGTCTGTTATAAGTCCGTTACCCATAGACTTCAATGTTAAAATAATAACGGACACTTGCTGTCCGTCAAGAATCCGTTTTTTTCAAACGGACAAAAAGTCCTGCATGTAGGATTTTTTGTCCGTGAAAAAAAAACGGACTTCTGATGGATTTGGTGTAAACGAACACAAACGGACACAATATAAAAACCCATAGAAAAGAATGGAAATTTTAACGGATTTCTGATGGTTCAGCTAATGTCCGATGCTAAAATCTTGTAACGGACAATAGCAACGGACACTACTGACGGACACCAACGGTAGTGTGAACGCCCCCTTAAATAAATAAATAATCTTTTTTCCCGCAGCGATTTGTATTACTATAGGGAAACTTCCCGCATTTCCATAGGTATAATTGACGTGCCGCAATTTCCACAACCGTGACGGTTTTGCAAATCGCAGCGTTCAGCTGCACGTATTTTTCTGCAATGTGTAGATGGGATTTACAGTGACTGAAAAAAGCCGCTTTTTTTGCGACAGTGTTTTCGCTGCAGTCAAACCGTGGTATTTACACCACATGGGGCCTCGAACACATAAATTTGGTTTATGCCAGTTTTTTGTGCTTTTTTTTGCTGCAAATCAAGTCAGAATTCTGGCAGATTTATCTAAGTAAATCTCTTCTATTGTGTTTCTAATGCAGAGTTTGGAAATACAAAAAAATGATAGGAACTGAGGAAATGACAGAAACCATATTAATTTACTTATGTTTTTCATTGATCTATTTATGCCAAGGGAACCAGTTTTACCTTTTGAGTATCAACAAAATTTCAGAACGCGATGCTAATTCACCCCACTCCACCTACATTCGCAGAATGTGGTGAGTGAGGCACAGAATGGGGAATGTGTTACATCTTTGGAAAAGATCTTGCACCAAAGATGTGTCACTTTATCATCCATGTATGCCAGAAAACTGCTGTACAGTCATGGCCAAAAGTTTTGAGAATGATACAAATATTAATTTTTACAAAGTCTACTGCTTCAGTTTTTCTAATGGCAATTTGCATATACTCCAGAATGTTATAAAGAGTGATCAGCTTAACAGCAATTACTTGCAAAGTCAATATTTGCCTAGAAAATGAACTTTATCCCCCAAAACACATTTCAACATCATTGCAGCCCTGCCTTAAAAGGACCACCTAACATCGTTTCAGTGATTGCTCCATTAACACAGGTGTGGGTGTTGATGAGGACAGGGCTGGAGATCAATCTGTCATGATTAAGTAAGAATGACACCACTGGACACTTTAAAAGGAGGCTGGTGCTTGCCATCATTGTTTCTCTTCTGTTAACCATGGTTATCTCTAAAGAAACACGTGCAGTCATCATTGCACTGCACTAAAATGGCCTAACTGGGAAGAGTATTGCAGCTAGAAAGATTGCACCTCAGTTAACAATCTATCGCATCATCAAGAACTTCAAGGAGAGAGGTTCCATTGGTGCCAAAAAGGCTCCAGGGCGCCCAAGAAAGACCAGCAAGCGGCAGGACCGTCTCTTAAAAGTGTTTCAGCTGCAGGATCGGGCTACCAGCAGTGCAGAGCTTGCTGAGGAATGGCAGCAGGCAGGTGTGAGTGCATCTGCACGCACTGTGAGGCGGAGACTCTTGGAGCAAGGCCTGGTCTCAAGGAGGGCAGCAAAGAAGCCACTTCTCTCCAGAAAAAACATCAGGGACAGACTGATATTCTGCAAAAGGTACAGGGAGTGGACTGCTGAGGACTGGGGTAAAGTCATTTTCTCTGATGAATCCCCTTTTCGATTGTTTGGAACATATGGAAAACAGCTTATTCGGAGAAAAAGAGGTGAGCGCTACCACCAGTCTTGTCTCATGCCAACTGTAAAGCATCCTGAAACCATTCATGTGTGGGGTTGCTTCTCAGCCAAGGGAATCGGCTCTCTCACAGTCTTGCCTAAAAACACAGCCATGAATAAAGAATGGTACCAGAATGTCCTCCAAGAGCAACTTCTCCCAACCGTCCAAGAGCAGTTTGGCGCTCAACAATGCCTTTTCCAGCATGATGGAGCACCTTGCCATAAAGCAAAGGTGATAACTAAATGGCTCAGGGAACAAAACATAGAGATTTTGGGTCCATGGCCTGGAAACTCCCCAGATCTTAATCCCATTGAGAACTTGTGGTCAATCATCAAGAGACGGGTGGACAAACAAAAACCAACAAATTCAGACAAAATTAAAGCATTGATTCTGCAAGAATGGACTGCTATCAGTCAGGATTTGGTCCAGAAGTTGATTGAGAGCATGCCAGGGAGAATTGCAGAGGTCCTGAAGAAGAAGGGTCAACACTGCAAATATTGACTTGCTGCATTAACTCATTCTAACTGTCAATATAAGCTTCTGTTATTCATAATATGAATGCAATTATATTTCTGTATGTGATAAAAACATCTGACAAACACACATAAAAACCAGAGGGCAGCAGATCATGTGAAAATATAATATTTGTGTCATTCTCAAAACTTTTGGCCATGACTGTAGAGGGGTTAATAAGTTTGCCGCGGTGTGTCAAGAGGACAAGAAATACTCAGGGTGAATACGCATAATTCTGATTGGGTTCGAATCCTGCCAGGGACAACATCTGCAAGGAGTTTGTATGTTCTCCCCGTGTTTGCCTGGGTTTCCTCCGGTTACTCCAGTTTCCTCCCACACTCCAATACTGATAGGGAATGTAGATTGTGAGCCCTATATGGGACAGTGACTGACAATGTCTGTAAAGCGCTGCGGAATATGATGGCGCTATACAAGTAAGCATAATAAATAAATATTTCTAAAATGCACTGATACCTGGGATCACAACCACAGCCTTTAGTTCTTATTTTATAGCTTCACATTTTCTTCTTTTCTTGAACACAACTATTTGCAAATTATATGAAATCCAAGTAAAGAATGTAAAAAAAAATATATATATCATTACAATAGTACTAAATATATTTAGACAGTGACTTTGGCTACGGATAACACTTTCCTATGAGCTTCGGTTACTTGGGTAATTTGCTTATATTTCAAAAAGTTTGAAAATAATAAAGCGATGAAGCAGGAATGTGACAGGCCGCCCGGCTAATGAGCAAAAATAACAGATTTTGTGCCTGCTGTACACTGAGAAAGGAAAGAGTTACTAGATATCTGTGCTTTTTCTCACTCTTTCCCCACCCCCACCCAGAGTCAGCTGGTGGCTCAGGCACAGGAGCTGGCCAAATGCTGAAAATGCTTTGAATTCTTGCTGCTGTCCAATATCCCAGCTATAAGCTCCTTAATATCTGAAAGAGAAGATGAATCCTTGCTTTGGATGTCACTGATGGAGGTGGGAAGCATCAGAGGGATGAATGTAGAAAGACACAGAAGCAGGAAACATAGTCATGGTAGTGTGTATATCTGCTCTGACCCAAGAAAGCTGTCAAGTGCACTTATATATTGAGAGCTGTCACAAGCATCTGTTTACTTTGTAATTTTCACATCATGACTACTCTCAGACACATCCATAAGTGCTTCTGTGCTATATTGTTCAGCCAATAGATGGTTTGATGTTTCTGGAGAATATTTCATGATCTTTTGTCTGCGTCTCAGCAGGACGCTGCTAAACTTATATTAGACTACAATGCTCCTATTTATTTTTAATTGCCCATTTTGGATGCATAACCTCCTTCATCTTTAAAGATGATGTCCGGGATTTTAAGAAGTTTCCCTAGGGATAAGAACTGGTATACAATAAAGTAATAGCCTATACTCACCCATTAATTCTGCCAAGGCTCTAGCACCAGCTCTTCTGTGGTCCTGCAGTAATGACTTCATGTATATCATCCATGTAACCAGTGCAGCCACTGGCCTCAGTGGTCATGTGTGGTATAAGCAAGAATCACCTTAAAGGGGTTATCCAATTTCTAATATTGATAGCCTATCTTTACTGGAAAGCGGATAACCCCTTTAACAGTAAGTTATATACCATTTTGTTCCCTTACAGAAATCTATTTAAATCCCTAACAACCCCCTTAACTCTTTTGCTACTTTTTGCAAGACTTAACTTGAAATTAGCTAGTATATGTGTCTGATACATGAAAAATAGATTGTGCGCCTAACTCGGGACAGGGATGTGTATAGCACTTCAGAATATGTTAGAGGGGTTTTCTGGCACTAGGAAAGGTCATCGATATTAGATCTGTGAGGGACTAACACTTAGAAACTCCATAGATCTGCTGATAGAGGAGGCTGCAGTATTTGGACAAGTGCTGTGGCCTCTTCACCAAGCACAGTGCCATACGCTGTATAGTGGCTGTACTTGGTATTGCATCTCATCCCCATTCATCTGAATTGAACTGAGATTCAGCATGGCCAAGTGACTAATATCACTGGCCTAAGAAGAGGAAGTGAAGCTCACCCAAGCACTGCAGGATCTTCAATCAGCTGATTGGCGGGGGTCCTAGTTGTCTATACTTCGTAGATCGTTTGATGGGGTTCTCACAGACAAAAAATGTATGGCATGGGGTAATCTTTAGAAAATGCGAACTAACTAACTAGTCCCTTTAATGATAGAAGACTGCATTTCTACTTCACAGGGTGCTTGAGAAAAAACAGTAGTCATATCTTCTTTTACCAAAAAATCTAGATCTAGTATTATGCATTCAGAATGTCACCTGCCATACTTTACTGGCATCACGACTCAGTGCAAGACCATGATACCAGTAGTATAGCACATGACCACTGCAGCCGCTGACACTGACCATGTGTAAACAAAGACTGGAAGGACTGCTGAAGCACCAGTGGCGGACTGCTGGAGAGAGAAGTGAGTAGGGTTTCTTTTTTGTTTTATAACATTTGTAACTTGTTTTTTTCTTTTTTTTCTTTCAGAAGTTGGATAAATCATTTAAGAAAAGAAGAGTCCCTTTCATTCTGTAAGAGTTTACTAGAGTAGCATTACCAGTAATTTTTTTTGTAAAAAGAAAAAAAAAATCTTTCAACAGCATTTCTGGCACATTGACCATAAGGAGCAAAACGAAAATCAGTGGGAATCAGCCAATTCACTTACACTTAGCTTAGTGGGTGATCAATTATAATTACCCTCAAAAAATTGAGCATACTCACTCTCTGTAATCCACACCAGACTTTACGTCAGAACATCTGTCAATATGTAAAGCAACAAAAAAATAAAACCAGAGCGAGTAATGTACACTCTTTAGCGCCATGTTACCACACCAAATGAATTAAAAAGAATTTTAAGTTCTGCCTCTTGTTAGAGGGGGGTACTAGCTCCTCCCCCCTTCATTGAGCACTACGTGTCCATCAGATCTCTCCCCTTATATGAACTTGTAGCTATCCACAGCAATTTGTTTTAAATTGAGTTTTATATTTTGAGGATGATACCAGACAATGTATTACATATACATAAAATACATACTAAAAACTATATAGTTTTTTAGTATATATTTTATGTATCTGAAATAAAAGTTTACTCTTTACCTTGGATCAGTGTGGTTGGCTACAAGCTCATATAAGAGAATGCCACCGAGAGAGAGGAGCTTGCTGGTGCAATCATTTTTTTTGCATTACTTTTCTTTAAAGCCGACCATAAAAAAATCTAAATATTCAGGACTGAGTTCAGTTAGACACACCATATTTCATATCTTGATGTTTACGTGGGGGTCCTGCCACTGTTGGATGATTTCTTTGTCCTGGAGCTTGCCTATCGCATGAAGAACACAATGTGATCAGTAGTGAATTTTATACCCATACAAATAAAATAGTGATTCTATAGGGCTAAGAGGCCAATAATTTATTACCATTCTATCCACGTCAGCTCTGAGCTCGCAGCTTCCGAGACTGTTTAGTATGAGAAGAGTGGAGAGAGACTATGTGTAAATGCGCTCAAATAAAGATTTTCAGGTTTTGAGTGTAACTGGTATTTAAAGCATTACATAAAAAGTTATAATGCTACTAAAAGGTTAAATTGGCTATGACTGAGGGAGGTACCACTTGAAACACCCAGACTGTTTTGCATGCGCTACCAGTTTTTATTTTGGTTGAATAAAGCACTGGCCTTTAACTGGATGATGCTGGATAATTAAACATTTCAAGGGTTAAAGGGGTTGTCCAGGCTTATTTTTTTTATGGCCTATTATCACGATAGGCCACAAATACCTGATCAATAGGGGGCCGAGACCTGTCCCCTAGAAACAGATAAACTGGTGTTCAAAAAAGCAAACATTTATTGATACAAAAATTCAAGACAGAGATTGATGCTGCAAACGCAGTAATTCATAACAGGAAATAGATACTTCATAGGAATTGCAATGCCAAAACAAGGTGATAAATGGTAAAGTGGAGAGAAAGATCAAAAATTGCTGCAATGTTTCGGTCATATGACCTTCATCTGGCTAGATCTTGTCACTCGATATGTACAGAGAGGATTTTGTTGTACATATCAAGTGAGCTTGGGATTATTTCACTTGCACATTTAAGGTCCCGCACAAGGGAGCGCCCTGTTGTATTTTTTTCTTTTCAGAATTTATGGAAATGCTGGCGGTTTTCCTATAGGTATAATTGAAGCAGAAAGCGCTGTGGGGAAAACTGCGATATGTTGCTGCTGTGGTTTTTCCTGCAACACTTTTTTGCCCCACTCCGATGTTCGCTGGTATTGTTCACTACTAAGCTCATTCTTAAAAGTGTGTTTAGCTGGTGCTTTAGTAGGAGACCATGTCAACCAGTGTATCGCTCCTAACAGGTGTAGCAAGAGTATGACAGACATTTTTGTAAAAGTGACAAAAGGATGGGGCCATCTGGAATCTTTTACACTATCATTTTCTTATTATATGCACTCAATAGTGTGCACGTACACACAGAAACACACACACTGGGTTTAATACAATTTATTTGTGTGTGTGAATAACAATCACTCTGCCCTTGCCTAGGCATCAGTGTATGATAAAGCCATTAAGTAATGTGGAAAAAATATAGCTCTCACTATAACACAGTTCTCCTGTAAGTACCACTATCCATCTACCGATAATGTGACCGAATGTATTAAATAGCTGAAAGAATTCAACATACACTAGAAATAGATTTAAATGGCAGATGTTCTGTCTCAAATCTTTTAGCTTAGATGTGTAGAAACAAGTCACATACTAAATATAAGTAAACTATAAACACTATAAGCTTACACAATAGGCAGCATACCAGTTCTCTGTTATTCCTGACAATATCTACAAAGTCTGATATTTCTATTGCAATCTTGCATATGTAAAATGCTGTTCTGTTGATTTTCTATTAAAGGGAATTTGTATGAAATGTGGTTTAAACTAAGGCCCCATGTAGCGGGCCACAGCAAAAAAGTGCTGCGAGAAAAACTGTGGCGGCAACGCATCGTCGTTTTTCCTGCAGCACTTTTCACAAAAATTCTGCAGAGGTTTCCTCTACGGACTTTCTGCTTCCACTATACCCATTGGGAAACCACTGGAGTTTCTGTAGGTATAATTGACAGGCTGCGATTTCCACAACCACAACGGTTTTGGAAACCCCAGCGTGTCTGCTGTGTATATTTTTATGCAAGGTTTGGGTGGGATTCGCTGTAAAACACAGTGTTTACGCCAAGTGGAGCCCCGGCCTAAGGAAAAAACCGCAGTGTTTTACAGGCACTGCAAGGTGAATGGGATTCTAGCAAATCCTATCCACACCTTGCGGAAAAATACACGAAGCGGACACGTGATTTCCAAAATAGTCGCAGTTTTGGAAATCGTAATATATCAATTATACCTACAGAAACACCGGCAGTTTCCCTATAGGTATAATTGAAGCAGGAAGTATTTTACTTTCTGTGAAAAGCACTGCGGGAAAAATCGCGATGCATTGCCGCCGCAGTTTTTCCCACAGCGCTTTTTTGTTGCGGTCCACTACGTGGTGCCTTAGCCTTAATGTGATTATTTTAAATCGTTTTTTTTGTTTTCAATAAACATATTGGGGTGAATTATTCATACATTTTACACCAATTTCTGGCATAAAAAATACAATAAAAGTCATATATGATGGCGGCACATGGCTGTATTTGCACCAAAACTCTTTTCACAACACTTTTTAAAAGTGGACATGCTGTGGTGGGGAGGGGGCAAAGCTTCACAGTCTGTCACATTTTACATTGTTTGCAGCAGAAAACTAGTGCAAATAATTGCTGACATCTATGCCAGCCCCTAGCTGCTGCAGATTTCAGCTTCATGCCACGCAGATCAACTAAGATGCACCACAATTATAAGGGGGTGTGTGTCTGTTATAGTTTTACACATCTGAAGCCAGCAGAGAATAGACAGCTGTAATAAAAGTCAGTCGTAATGAATTCCCCCCCCCCTTTTTTGTGTTATTTTTTTTTTCTACAATTTTTGTGCGTCTATCCACATACACCACTGTTCCAATCGCGTCTATAGAACTGACAAAGCTCTGTACTCAGTGATCTCCATCAGTCCTATAGAAGTGGAATAGAATGGAATGGCAGTCACTCATGCACACCACATTCATATAGAGGACTCAGGGACGAGATCAGTCAGTGTTTCAGCATTTGCACCCCAGGTATCAATCAGGGGTCCCTTAACCTGCGCATAAAGAATTATTGTGCTGCTGGAAACCTAGATAAAGTAGTATATAGCAGTTCTCCATCACTACCTAAACACTGTAAAAATCAATGAAATCTCTATCAATTAACCATTCATTACAGCTGCCATAAAGTGCAGACACCCTTCTTTACTGAATATACAGGAAGGGTAGGGGGTCTCTACCATGGTCTCCCCTATAGGAGGATTTATAAATACCAAATAAATAAAAAATATATAAATAACTACAATATTACAAAGGAACAAACACGTTATTTACCAACTATATACTTAGATCTACTTTATGAAACTAAAATGACATACCTGACACATTGCCTTTAAATAAATCCATTCAATTCACACCATGCTGTAATATGGTAACTGGAGGGTAGAATTTTCACACCTAGAATTTGCAGTTGCTACCTATTAAATCACTTTCTAGAAATGACTTCCTTTAGTATCACACTTTTCAGGAATGATTTTCTACAGTAAAAGGAAAGACTGGATTGCTCATATCGCCATTACAGGATTCTAAATGAAGTGTTATTCTTAAACTCATTGGCCAGATTTATGTCTTTGTGTCAGATGTTCAAGTCGCCATTGTCAACACTTTGGCACCCACATTTTCACTATTCTAAGCTCACAAGCCCTGGTGAAGATCTTCTTTACAAATGATCTATTGACTTCCAATGATTCTGAAAGGCCTTGTCATATAGGAGCCCAGAACAGAAGTACTTTCTTGAACTTCAATGGTGAATATGTGCAACGCAACCTCTCTAGTGGGAATAGGGACACAGTAAAGGCAAAGCTTGATCAAAGTATAATCCTGCCGATTCAAGATTGTTATCATAAGGTAAATAGCAGATCCTGATATGGCATTTTATGTGGTATAGACTGGTATAAATTCTTTTTGCTATACAAAAGATTGTTCCATAAAATGTTCCCCTGAACCAACTTATGTCTGCATGCAAGTATTGTCACATATTCATCACAGCTTAATAGACAAAAAATCTCAGTGATCTAAATGCCAGTAAACATCTGAGTCACAGAGTCTACAAATAAAAGCACATATTCTGATTGACTTGTAAGAGGGGTGAAAACACAAAGAAAAGTTCCTGTTAGGCCCTCGGGATCACTGGAGGCTGAACAGAGAAAGAGATAACAAGGCTGTGATCTTCTTCCCTAATGATACTTGCAGCTTCCTCCCTCCTACTCCTCCCTTACCCGCAGAACCAGGAAGTAGGATAACAGAATAAGGAGCTTGGTATAATTTAAAAGCTAAGATTCTGGGATATACTGTGGGGAAAAAAAAGTATTTAGTCAGCCACCAATTGTGCAAGTTCTCCCACTTAAAAAGATGAGAAAGGCCTGTAATTGACATCATAGGTAGACCTCACGTATGAGAGACAAAATGAGAAAACAAATCTAGAAAATCACATTGTCTGATTTTTTAAGAATTTAAAAAATGATGGTGGAAAATCGTTGATTGTAATGTCAATCTGTATTCCCTTAGTCCAGACAGCAGCACAATATGGGGTATCTCTGCCCCTGTGTGTTGTTTAGGACAGGTGGAACCTTTAATTAGCACCAAAAAGGTGCCTCCTACTAGCCCTATAAGAGGGCACAAGAGACCTCCCTCCACTGTGTAAATTATAAAGTAACAGGAAACAAGCTTCTAGGGAGGGAAGCCTTGTGCTGCTGTCTGGACTAAGGGAATACAGATTGACATTACAATCAACGATTCCCCTTACGTCCGACAGCAGCACAATATGGGGAGATAGCAAGTAATTCCCCTAGGGAGGGTTTCCTCGCCTTACAACATCAAGGACTGACTGACCAAAGGCAGTTGTCTGGAAACTGCGGATGTCCAATGATAATGTTTAACAAAAGGTCAACTGAGATGACTATGATGCAGTCGCACAAATCTGGTCCAATGGTAAGGACCGATACTCAGCCAAAGAAGTCGACAACCCAGGTCGAGTGGCCGTAGAAAGACTGGAGGGAATAACTCCTGAATAAGAAAAGAAGACTTAATTGTCTCCTTGATCCATGTGGATAGAGTAGGCTTGGAAGCCTTGAGGCCTCTGTTTTTACACTGCATATCAATTAGTAGGCTTTCGGCCTTCTTAAGCGGTTGAGTGTGGAATAGGTAAATCCACAGACACCTTACCACATCTAAGGTGTTGAGCTTTTCTTCCTCCTCAGAGGTTGGAGAGGGGAAAAACACAGGTAACGAAATTAGCTGATTGCTATTATAGTATGAGGGGACCTTAGGGATAAACCCAGGCAAACCTAAGGTGCACCCTATCTGCAAAAACAAAATGTATGGTTCTCTAGAAGAGAGGGCCTGGAGCACCCCTACTCTTTGGCAGATATAATAGCCAACAAAAAAGTGGTTTGTAGGCTAAATATTTTATCCCCGTAGTCTCCAAGGGTCCAAATGGAGGACCGCACAGGCCTGTAATGACTACCGCAAGGTCCCACTGGGGATGATACTGAGGGCTTTAGCCTCATTGCCCCTTTAAGGAACCTTGCAACCAGAGGATCCTGAGACAGACATCTGTTCAAATGAGCGGAGAGGGCCGCAATCTGCACTTTCAAAGTGGCAGGGGCAAGGCCCTTATCCAAACCGTCCTGAAGAAAATATCAGCCGTTGAAGGTTCTAGATTATTAATACCCTTCTTGGAGCACCACTCCATGAAAATCTTGGCTGTCCTCTGGTAGTTCTTATTGGTAGATTCTGCTCTTGCAGAATAAAGGGTCTTCAGGACGGCCTCTGACAGTCCTCTATCCTGCTGTAGGGACTGCTCAACCTCCAGGCTGTCAGGTTGAATCTCCAGAGATCCTGGCACTTCAGAGATCCTTGGGAAACCAGGTTCTGGATGGGGGGGAAGCCTCCAATATATCCCTCGACTCATCTCCATGAGTTGGGAAAAACCAAGCTCTTTTTTTGGCCAGAATGGAATGATGGCTATCACAGAGACTTGGTCCTGTCTGATTTTCATTAATACCTTTGGTATTATTGGAATTGGAGGGAAGATGTATGCCAGCCTGGACCTCCAAGGGATGGACAGGGCATCCACTGCCAAGGGATTGTCCTCCTGGTAAAGGGAACAGAACTTCTCCACCTTGGCGTTGAGTCGGGTTGCCATGAGGTCTATTTCTGGAAGACCCCTGTTCAGGGTAATCTGATGAAAGACTTCTGGATTGAGTGACCATTCTCCTGATACGGCATAACCCCGACTCAACCGATCCGCTACTATGTTCAGGGAGCCCTTGATGTGAACTGCGGATAAATGGGTTAGATTTTTCTCTGCCCATGTAAATATCAGATCTGCCTCCCTAAGGAGGGTTGGTGATCTGGTGCCTCCCTGTCTGTTCACGTACAGCACTGTGGTCATGTTGTCTGACCGGATTTTGACTGCTCTTCCCTGGGAAGAGGTAAGCAATAGAGTAAGGCACGATATACGGCTCTGAGCTCCTTCCAGTTGGACGAGGTCCTTTTTTCAGGAGCGCTCCAGACTCCCTTTATGGAGTTTTCGTCCAATGGGCTCCCCATCCCGAGAGGGATGCATCTGTAGTCAACAGGGTCCAAGAAGGTTGGACCGTGGACCTTCCGTCTTTCAGGTGCAACCACCACTTGAGGGAAAAAGACGGGTCCTGGGGGAGAGTCGAATCTTCTTGCTGAATGTAAGAAGGGAGCGATCCCAAGCCTCTAGTAACTCCTTTCTGGAGGGGACGTAAGTGCCACAAGGCCCATGGGACTGCCTCCACTGCGGAAGACATCAAGCCCAGGATCTTCATCAATGTTCTGATGGAGGCTATCGGCTTTTTGAAGAGGTGCCGGACTGCCGCAACCAGCTTCTCCTTCCTTGCTGGTGTCAAGGAGATTTGCAGGCGGACTCAATCTAGGAAGTAGTTTTCTCAGAGGAACTTCCTTCGAGTTGAAGGGATCGTTTTTGACTTCTCCCAATTTATAAGCCATCACAGACTCTGAAGGCTGTCTGTAGGTACTGGAGCAGAACAGACTCTGACTGGGCCTTTATCAACCAGTCGTCTAGATAAGGCACCAAGAATATCCCCTGAAGCCTGAGGGCGGCCGTTATGGGGGCCACTACCTTTGTAAAGGTGTGGGAAGCAGAGGAGATCCCGAAGGGTAGTGCTGTGAATTGAAAGTGCTTCCTGTGGCTGGAAACTACTACGGCAATCCTTAGAAAAAAACCTTCTGTGTGGAGGTAAATAGAAATATGCAAATAGGCGTCTTTTATATCCAAAGTCACAAAAAACATCGCCTTAGAGGAGAAAGGTGGTGACAGACTTTATGGTTTTCCTATGGAAGCGCTTCTTTTTGATGAAGCGGTTGAGGTACCTTAAGTCTATGATCATTCTCCACTTGTCTGCCGGTTTTGGCATCAGGAAGACGGGAGAATAGACACTGGATCCTTCTTCTAGAGAAGGGACTTCCACCAGGGCTCCCTTGTGAATGTACTCTCGGATGAAGCATTCCAGGGAGGCTGCGAGTTATCACAAACCGATCCTGAGGAGGACGGAGGAACTTCATTGCATAACCTCTTTGGATTACCTACCGGACCCATGGGTCTCGAATTTTTTCCTGCCCGCAGTTGAGAAAGTGGGAGACACGATCTCCGACAGGAATCTCGGCCACAGGAAAACTGCTTCTGATGTCAAAAGCTAGGCTTGACTTTTTTATCATCAGACTTCGGAATCTCCGGCCGGCGCCTCTAGAGGAATAACTAGAGCCTCTCTGGACTGCCTTCCACGACGAGGCGGATAGCCTCTACCACGGCCAGAGCCAGACCTACCTCTGAAGGCCTGGGGTAAAGGTTTACCCTTCTTGTCGGCCAAGCCCTCTAGGATCTCGTCTAGGGCACAGCCAAAGACTCTACCCGGCTCAAAGGGTAATGCGCACAAATTATACTTTGAGGGGAACACAGCTCTCCAAGGTTTTAACCATAGAGGTCTTCCTGCTGCAGTGTTCTTGGTAAGTGCCAGGGATTTGGCCGCCAGCCTTAATTGATGGTGGGAGGCTTCCGTTAAATATTCAGCTGCCAGGGAAACTGAGCCTAGAAACCCTAGCAGCTCGTCTCTGGAGACTCCAGAGTCGGTCACTTTTGAGGTGGACCAGGTCAGTACATAATTTGGCTGACACTTCACAGGACGCAACCGCACAGCGGTCTTGGGCGAGGCAGCTGAATAAGCCTTCTTGAAGGTATTGTCGAAGCGCCTGCCATGGCGTCGTGCAGATTTGCTCCATCATCTGATGGTACCTTAGTGCGGCAGGACAGTTTAGCCACCGCCATATCCACCTTGGGAGGAGGACCCCATTGATCCCATTGAGCAACTGGGAATAAAGCGCTGAACCTCCTAGGAACCACAAGAGGTTTTTCAGGACTTATCCACTCTGAGGACATTAATTTTTGTAATGTCTGGTCCACTTGGAAGACCCTAGGCCCTCTATAGGTGGACGCGGAGGCTTCCCCGTCAACATCACGATCCTTAGACCGGATGGACTTCAGCAGCCGGCTTAATTTTTCGAGTGGAAGCACGGCCTGCTGGGATCTTCAGTGGAATCGTCAGATGAGAGTGTCACGTCCACTATCTGATAATCTTCATCAGAGATCCGTAAGGAAGATTGTGTCTCAATCTGCGGTCTCTTGGCAATCTGGGCGATGGAAGAACGAATCTCCTTTAAGAGACTCCTCATAAAGTCCTTTACCCAAGTAACAACCTCTTATAGAAGGTACTTCCGGCAGGGTCCGCGACACTGGTGACAGCGGGTAAAATCATAGCCGTCAGGTAAAGGGGTATTGCAATCCAAACACATTAGGTGTTTCAAGTTTAGAGGAATTTTTCCTCCTAAGCGCATCGCCATTACGTGCTGCAGAAGATGACATCTGAAACATCAAACAGCCACGTGACACTGAAACAGGGAGGATCGCCAAGCATCGCATAAAAACCCAAGGGGTACCTCTTTTTTTTTTTTTTTTTTTTTTTTTTAATCGGTCACTTGAAGAGAGAAAAAAACCGTCAGAAAAAAACCAGCCACCGCAACCCGCAGCAGAGTAGCTAGAAACCACTCACTCAACAAATAAAGGACTGAATTCAGACCTTTTAAATGTAATCCAGCAGCGAGGGGAGGAAGCCAACAAAGAAACATTTATACAGCACCAAAACAAGTCAAATGCCATACTGGAACATAGAGGAGCATAAGCCTAAGCCAGAGGCTCAAAATACAAGCAGCAAAAATCAATTCTATATTTTGCCTTTAAATTTAAAATTTCCAAACTTACCGCACTTTTTCCGAGAAAACCGGAAGTAGGGCGCGGTGGTGCGCAAAGGCTTCCTTCCCCTGGGAACACAGAACCGGAGAAAAGTTCCGGCCGCGGAGGTTCCCCGCTTACTTCCGGGATCGCGCTGCCTGCAGATGGATGCCGGATAACGCTGCGCTGCGGTGCGAAGGCCCGAAGGAACGGAGGTTTTTTCTTTGGGACCGAGGTACCCCAAGAAGGTAAGCCAGGAGTAACTAAAACCCCTAGCAACGGGAGGTCACAAGAGACCTCCGTCCACCTGTTCCACACAGGACAGAAAAAAACACAGTGGAGGGAGGTCTCTTGTGCCCTCTTATAGGGCTAGTAGGAGGCACCTTTTTGGTGCTAATTAAAGGTTCCACCTGTCCTAAACAACACACAGGAGCAGAGATACCCCATATTGTGCTGCTGTAGGACGTAAGGGGAATAAGTATTTGGTCGCCTACAAACAAGCTCTGGCTCTGGCTCTCACAGACCTGTAAGTTCTTCTTTAAGAGGCTCCTCTGTCCTCCACTCATTACCTGTAGTAATGGCACCTGTTTGATATTGTTATCAGTATAAAAGACACCTGTCCACAACCTCAAACAGTCACACTCCAAACTCCACTATGATGACAATTACAGGCCGGCCTCATCTTTTTAAGTGGGAGAACTTGCACAATTGGTGGCTGACTAAATACAGTCCCTGACAGAAGTTCTGTCGCTTATCCATGTTGTGGAATCAAAAGCTTATAACCTGACTTTAAATTCATCCATTGGTTTTAGAAATGACTCATATGAAAGCTGAAACCCTCCCAAATGATTTTTTGGTTAAGAAAATAAATTGGCTTCACTGCTGAAATATTCATCATTTAATGAACACAGAAAGGTCAGATTTTGGCAAGACAAAAGTTTTGTCGCACACATAAAGTAATGTGAAAATCAAACCAATAATTCTGTTCAAAAACAAAGATATGTTTCATAACATTGGTGAATGAAGTTGTGGTGCTATTAGAGCCATATTTAATATTTTGTGTGACTTCCATGAGCTTGAAGGACTGCATCCATGCGTTTCAACAATGATTCATACAATTTATTGATGAAGTCATCAGGAATAGCAAAGAATGCACAACATGGATAAGCGACAGAACTTCTGTCAGGGACTGTACTTTTTTCCCCACTGTATTATGATGTTATCTCTAGTCCCTATATCCTAGGCACAGGAAGCATTTAAAGGGGATTTCCAAGACTTGCATATTGATAACCTATCCTTAGGATTGGTCATCAATATGTGATCAGTGGGAGTCTGTCACCCAGGAACCCCACCTATCATATGCAGCACTGACAAGCAAAGGGGCCACTTCCCTGTGCTGATGACGTCACTTTCATGGACATATGGTACAGCAGCAGCTCAATTCCATTTAAGTGAATGGGGTGGATTGGCAATACCAAGCACAGTTCCTACCTGACTACTGCAGCATTTCATAACATTGGCAACACAACATTGGTTCCCCACAAGATGGCTAGCATCAATGTTACTAATGCTTACTGTAGAACAGAGCACACTGCACAAGTAGGTGGTGATACAAGACAGTGAGTATTTCAGCTGGCATCAAAATAATAGCAAATTCATATGCTGTGTTAGAAGAAATTCTATGGCAGTACATTTGTCAATGCAAAAATCACACTGTAATGTCATACACTGTCATGAAAACTCTGTCCAAACCTTACAGCAATAAAGCTCTGTTCACATCTGCACACACAGTGAGCCTCCATCAGGGATTCCATCTCTTTCAGATAACATGGTATGTAATACTAATCTTGTTGTTAAATATTGCAGAAAGCTATCAGATGCCATTATAAGACAATGAGGCCCGGCAGTATCCATCATATAGTGGATCATGGCTTCCATTAGAAACAGAAGCCAGACTCTATTGTGAACATACCTAGACATGTACAGAAAGAATGAAGTGATAGATTTGTTCCCTTAGTAGGGAATACATGCCTTCATCTCCACTACAGAAACTCTGAAGTAGAATACATATGCTGAATGATTAAGCAGTAATTGTCCTCAGGAGGAGAAGGAAAATAAGGGTATAAGAAAGCTAAACCTCCCTCTTCCTAATTTGTAGATATAATGATAGTATACATAGGATACCATGACAGGCAGCTGCTCAGGGGTGTACATGGAAGCGAGCTAAATGAGATCCAGTCATTGTGATGCGCTTCTAATGAGTGATCTAAAGACTTCTAATCCTATATTGTTTCGTCCTTACCATACTACTGGTAATGGTGTATACATTTCATATAACCCAGAGATAAGAAGTCAGCTAATGTCTCCAGAATCAATAGCAGCAGAAAGTGATCTATGTTACATCATCTGCTGAAGGCAGGACACACATGAAATATACATGCTCTGTGCCTAAATGGCAATCTGCCAGCACACAATCTGTCCAAAGATATTCTGCAAACAGCAGTAATTCCTATGTAGAGCGGAGAACGATAATTAAGGCTGCAGCTGATACACGACGTCTTCTGACATTCAGGGCATACATCTTTCATATGCCTCTATTTAAAAGCAAGTCAAATTTTGTCATGTTATATATGATTCTCACTGGGTTTTATAAATATTCCAGGTCTTTTACACATCCTAGTGATCATGATATAAGGTTTAGTAAAAAAAAAAAAAAAAAAAAAAAAAAAATCTGTTCTAAATAATTACAATGAAGCATTAAAGTAGTATATAAATGTTTGTGCTTGTGTAATAAAGTAGTAATTACAGGGACATATATGTTTCTATACTTCCTGTCATTAATCCCATTAAAGAACTTTCTAGTCAAGCTCCCCTGCTGGGGGAACAGACAGTAATAGAAGGCAATAACCGAATTACATTATGAAAATAATATGTCATATTATGTCATATATACGTGATCCTGCAGATCTCAGACATCTCAATAGCTTATATAGTGCAAACACCAAATAGCAAATTCTGCAGCCTTGTACAGAGAATGAATCACTCACATGAGTCCCTGTTCCTAATGGGGATTACAATATATATGCCCTATTTCAGGCGCATGTACCAAAAGGTCAATTTCAGAAAAAGCTAATTAACCCCTAAGTATGATTTCGGAGCATGGTAGGGAACTAAGGCAGCTGAACAGGGATGTGGCGTTAGGTAGACCCAACTACCAACTCCTCTATTTTTCCACAGCCTGACTCCGATTCCTTCTTAAATGGATGACAGACAGTCACAGTCCCAAGCAGTAAAGATCTTCTAATTCATTAAAAAGCAAGTGATTGACTTCCTACTAAAGTATATATGCAACAAGCTATGCATATAATTAATTATACAATACAGTAATTGCATAATATACTTAAAAATAATTTTCGGGAACTGTTTTGTGACCCCGACTACACCGAAAATTAGTTCCAACTCCATAACTCCTACTCAGCAGCCATACCCCTGAATGCTGATGTTGTCCTTGTTTATTGAAACCAAATGCTAACCCCTGAGCCACCGTGCTCTCCAACCAAAATCAGGGTGGAAATTTAGCCCTCTAGCATATGTTCTAAAAATGCCATAGGTTTGACAAGAGTTGAGAAGGTAAGGTGATGAAGCAAATTAAAGGAAGCCTGTCACCAGGAAACTTGATATCAAACCAGTCACAATACATTGCCAGGGACCTTATGCTGAGCACTGTCATATCATATGTTCCTTACAATGGCTGGTTTGATATCGACTTTCCTGGTGACAAATCCCTTTTAAAGACTTGGAGTTTGAAGAGGGGATGACTGAATACACAGGTGTGTTCACACTTAACTGTTCTACAAGTTGGTTAAGGATGTCATTCTGAGTAAACCAATTCAACACAATGATATTTGGGATAGTCAGCTTATAACTTGATGATAACTGATCGCAAAATCCTGTTGTTTTAAGAAAAAGGGGTTGGCCACTTGCAGATCAATATTGAGAGACCAATGTTATTGTTTGTATAATAAAAAGTTCTACAAGTTTCCTTTATACTTTCTGTATCAATTCCTCACAGTTTTCTAAATCTCTGCTTGTTTTCATTCATTCTGCTTAATACCAGTGGATAAAAATCAGTCCATGGTCATTTGATGTGGAGTCCATGGTCATGTGATGTGGAGTCCATGGTCATGTGATGAACAAACACTCATTACCATACAGATGTCTGATTACTGTGCTGTGACTATAACACACTGTACACCTGTGTGTTCATCACATGACCATGGTCTGTATATGACATGACCATGGACTGTATATCATAAGACCATGGTCTGTATATGACATGACCATGGACTGCATATCACATGACTATGAACTGATTTTTAGCCACTGGGAGTAAGCAGAATGAATGACAGAAAGCAGAGATCTAGAAAACCGTGAGGAATTGATACAGAAAGTATATTAAAAAATTGTACAACTTTTTATTATACAAACATTAAGATTTGTCTGTAAATATTGGTCTGAAAGTGGTCAACTCCATTAACTTGTGATCCACATATCTGGACATGTCCAGTCAAGAGAGAAAATAAGCAAGTACACATCTTTATATAAAATTGATAGAATAGCTGATAAGTGCTCAAGAGTGTATAAGCCAGTGACAACTATAAGACAGACAATTCCATCACATGAAGCTTAAAGGGGTTGTCTAGGCTATTTATTTATTTTTTTTAATTAGGCTGGGGGAGGTGAAAAAAAAAACATACTCACCTGTCCCTGGTGCTCCGGTGTCTC
Source organism: Leptodactylus fallax (assembly GCA_947044405.1). Classification (NCBI taxonomy): domain Eukaryota; kingdom Metazoa; phylum Chordata; class Amphibia; order Anura; family Leptodactylidae; genus Leptodactylus; species Leptodactylus fallax. Next base: position 3,449,430 of record CAMRHE010000192.1, on the reverse strand, counting down.
CCAGCGCAGTCCAGTCCGGTGTTTTCTTCCGGCCTCCGCCACACACGACCGCTGAGGCCAATCAGCAGTCTCAGCAGAAGAGACATGGGATGTCACAGCCGGTGACGACTTCCGGCAAAAGAAGACAGCCAAGTAGCAGGAGCAGACCACGCTGGGAGGACCCCGGAGCACCAGGGATAGGTGAATATGTTTAGGCTTCCTCCCGCTGAATTAAAAAAAAAAAAGTTTTAGCCTGGACAACCTCTTTAAGGAGGGAACAAAATGTTATTGTGTGTTGATATAAAGAAAAATGAAATACTTTGAATATTTTCACAATAGAGGGGACAATAATTTTACAGCCCAAGTATAATGTAACAGTCCAGTAGTTTTTCTTGTTTGTCTTCCAACATAGTGGGATGGCTTTTTCACATGGCTGGTTATAAGAAAATACTTGCACAGACCTTGGGATTTATTTATACACAGTAATAAGATCAATCCTTTTATGTAATCCAATAACCCCAAATTCTCTAGTCCTGGATAGCACGTGATTCATAAGACTTCTGCCTCTTAACCCTCTCCAGATCTGTTTATCCTCCACAAGGAACTCTAACATTTTTATAAACATTCATTGTGGTAATTTCTTCTGACTTGTCTGCTTCACTAAATAATCGGATTCCCTAAGAAATTATGTTTCTGGAGCATCTTTTCACAGAATTATTCTATGTGCCATCCTCTGTTATTACACCTTAAAATGTATGAATAAATTGACACAAAGGCTGTTACCATTCACCTCAAAAGAGTGTGTGTCGCTATACGAGCTGATACTGAATGTACTAACTAGATAGAATGAACATGTGTTGCCTCTCACCCCAAACTGGTAAATCCCTGCTAACAACTTCGTCATAAATTTCTAGTAAGAAAAACAGCACAATGTAGAATACTAACAAATAATGTTCCACAATTGTTACATAATGGAGAATACTGCACAAGTATTTACTAAACCAGACATGCAAGGAGAGCCGACTGGTCATCTTCAATCAGATCGGAAATAATCCAGTTCCAGGTTCCACTCACTGGCCCAGATCTACTAATAGTCTATTAAGTGCAAACTGAAGACATTCTTAGACTTAGGCAGTCAGAAAATATGCCACATTTATCACAGTGACTCATGCCGAATGATAAATCTGGCATATTTTTAGACTGCCTAGTCTAGGTTTATACTGCCTTTTAGCTGGCCCATTTGATCCAGAATTTTACAACACAATATTAGCACATTTCTGGCAAATTGTGGCACATTTAAGTCATGCCGCCTTTTTCTGAGCATCCACAACCACACGTCTAAGAATTTTAACTAAAACTAGATGTGCCATGATGCTCCACATTGTAACCACAATAGTAAATCTGACTTGAATATGACTGTTCATGTTGCTGGTTCTTGTAACAGCATTGCCAATAGTATTGCTCCAGCTGTTCTGTTTCTGCTACCACAGGTTTTCCAAGAAATGTAATCTAGTTTAATGAGAAGGTAAGCAGAGACTTGATTATAGGAAAGGCCTAAAAAATACTATATCTGGATATGTCTACCATGGAAAACTAATGAGATGTAAATAAGGTTTATTGGTAAAGAAAGTAACTCGTATTTGGATTGAAAGATGTTTGAAGAAAGTTGTGGCTTATGATTTGTACTCTGAGAATAAGTGGTAAGTTCTTGGAACATTGCTTGTCTTCCTGATGAACATGGGAGTATTAGCGGGGCAAGCAATACTTTATAATGGCACCCTTTAATATTCCTCACCACGTATTGGGAAGCTGGGAAAAAGGATTAAAGGGGTGGAATACAGTTGTATAATTTTTTCTGAGGTTTACTGTTATAGCATTCACTGTGCAGTAAAAGTTACTTATTAGCTTTATTCTGCGGGTCAGTATGATGATATAAAATGTATATAGCTTCTGAACTTGCAAAATATATTTCTTTGTATCCACATATTCTGACACCCATATATATATTTTAACCCATCTAGGGGGCTGTGTACAGGCTCTTGGGGATTTTTTAAATCAATATTTACTCAATTGTTTGGGAGGTGAACCTATGAAAAATTTGTGCATATTTGAGTTTTCTCCACTAAAGTACCATATGGTATACATACTTTTATAGTGTATTAGTTTGTGCGTTTTCAGACGTAGAGATGATTCGATGAGTTCTATTGAGCAGGAATGGGGAGTGGATAAGCTTTGACATCATGTATTGTCATCAAAGGAAACAATGATGGTGTTATCTTCTATTGTAATCCTGCCTTTGATGTAAAAGGTGATTTCTGCAAAGTAAACCCCTACAGAAATAGCAAATGTCAATCTATTATTAGGCTTAGTGGCCAGAGTGGAAATTTCAGGATCTAGTACTTTTTTTTTAAAATATAGGTAAGGACATGGAAAATTTAAAAAAAAAAATCATCAAAAATATGTTTAATATAAAAACATGGTTTAAGAAAATAGGTAATTTTCTGTTGACACCTTCCCTTTAATAATTCTGTTAAATACATGCAGCATCTGTTTCACAACTATCTTTGTTGTCTCTGTAACATAACTCTGCACTTGTAAGTGAAACCTTTATCTTTGTTCTTGCCATAGAAGGTGACAGCACACAAGATAGACACAGATGATAAGGATATGATACAGTGTATACAATCGTAGCGCATTTTGTAATGTTAAGGTCTTTTTACTCAGGTAGATTTCCTGCTTGGTTGTCCACTTAAATAGAGCAAGGCCACAACTATGGAGACGAACAATTGCTAATACAATTGTTATTCTCCCTACAGATTGAATGCTGTGAGAATCACATTCCCTGTTAACACGAGGAGATATTCTACCCACAAACTATCATTTTATGCTAGCATTAAACATAGGATCAGCCATAAAATCAACGTTTGATCATTTGACAGTCAATCACTGTCATGTTAACACTAAGCAATGATTGTGAATGAACGCTTTGCCATTGTTTATTTGGCTGATGTAAAAGTCCATTTACTTGAGGAATTAGGAAGTCCATACAAACAATATAGACTTGGCAATGACAAAGAGCCATACACTGGGTTGGATTTGGTATTTCTGGGACCCCTTCTAATACTGTCCTCCCACACAGTATACTACACCCTTAGTGCCCCAACACAGCACACTGTCTTATTGATGCCCATATTTTACTTTCACATCAAATGTAAGGCACTAGCTCAGCCATCATGTGGAGTCTTCAGGAGCTGCTACATAATATGTCTGGACACTGACAGCACCAGGATGCCATGTGTGAAAGTATGTTGGGCTAAAAGGGAGGATCCAAGAACGAAGAGAGATATTCATTAATATTGGCAGCCACCTATTGTAATAATCCAATAGATACCATCTGATTTAAAAAACAACAACCCCTGTAGTCAGTATCTGGTCAGCGTGGGACCTCATGCAATTGCTTGGCTTGCATGGTGGGTAACACTGTAATTAGACATTGTTAGCAGGCCCTGTTGTTTAGTTAGGATGTGCTATTATTCTATTGCCAATTGGGTGTTTCGTCATTTGCACCTAGAGTTTTAACAAACATCAGACAGGTTGACTTGTCCTTTTCCAATCCTTACTTTACACAACCACCAAGGATAGGCAAAGTTTTACCAACAGCTCTCATCCCTTCAACCTCCAGCTATGCAAAATACATCTGAATATGTTAATTTCTGATCAAAACATTAGCTGACTACGATATATCTAACCTGGATGTGACCAGTGAAGACATAGACATAGACATAGCCTGATCTGGATCTGAATATCTGGCCATGTCAGGGTCATATAAATCCCTTGACTGATGGCAGGAGATGTGTCAGGTAAAAGCTCTTTGCTATTTAGCCCAAGGCTTAAACAGTAAGGAGCTATATAAGGAATTCTTGTAAAGCCTACGTCTGATGCAGCATTACTACAGGAATGAGAAATCAATTGAAGACTGAGTAATTGATAGGTGATTCCTGCAAACTGCACAACTTGTCATCTATTTACAGGTCAGCACATGAGCACATTTCAGCTACAGACCGGTACTCCTGTCACAGCCACAGATTACATGGGTTATACCCTAGTCCACCATAAATACAGTTTATAATATTTCACCTATAAATTCATCATTTCCATATTGTTAAGTTTTAATCCACCATATATGGTGCAGTGACAGCACAGTTCACTGTTTATTCTGGATTTTCAGAATGATGATTTAGAAGAGCCCTTTAGCTCGCCTTCAGACACAGTATATGGCACTTTAGCACATTTTGTTTTTGACATAGATTTACAATGTAATTTCAGAGTAATTTCTTCCAACACCTGCAATCAGTCACATTATTAATGCATCTGCATTGTACATGCAGTACCATGTGGCAATACACATGAGATGGAACTCACCAATTTTGGCAGCACTGGCTAACTATCTAATGTGTATGGGGCCTTACAACTATTCCGTGGCATCTGCCATCAGACATGCTAATTTCAACTTACTTGATTCTTTAGTTCTCTGCTAGGCAAGAATGCATGAGACAAATGTTTATCTGTAAAAGAAATAGCTGTAGGGGGAACAAGCATTTTGTCATCAGGTATCTCACATATGGTGAGCCTTACTATGTTTTTATCACATATATCTATTTTTTGTGTATCCCACAATGCTATTTGCTCATGGCTCAGCTGAGCTGACTATAGCATGTCATAGCTGTCAGGATTCTCAATTACCGTGTCAACCTGGGAAGCTTCTGCTGTTTAAGAAATTTCCTGAGTTGGTCCAATTAGCAGCTGAGATGGCCTATATAAGACCCCTTCTCTCCTGACACAGGCGCCGACTAATTGTTCAATTTCTTTAGTTTGGCTACCTGATCGTGTGTGTATTTGATTGCTGTACTGACCCTTGGCTTGTTCTTTGGATATCGGTTTTGCCTGCTGATTCTGCCTTTGACATACCTGTTTGAATTTGACCCTTGGCTTTCTACTGGATCTCGCCTTTGTCTCCTGATTCCGCCTCTTATGTCTTCTCCTGATTTTGACCGTTGCCTTATCTCCTTTTCTGAATCTACCCAGTAAGTCAATTGTGGGCTCTGGTTTTGGTTTCAGTGTGCAGTGCCCTTATTATTTGTACAGTTTTCTGTTTGGTGACAATTCAGAATATCAGATTCTGCAAAAGTCTCACGGCCAGCTCTGGTGAAGGCGTCTGAGGGTCTGTCTTGGATCACAGTATTGTGCTGATTTTAAATTGCTGGTTCTACTGCTCGCTGTTATCAGCCAGCCCCTGCTTTTGCTTTTTGTTTGACCTTGCATCTGAACCCTCGCAATAGCACAGGTTTGGAGATATGTGTCAGATTGTTGGGGATCTGATGTCTGGGCCCGCCAGCAATCAAGAGGACAGGGCCTGAAAATTGTGAATGTAGCTTTTGTACACATGCATCTCAGATCCCCATTGTCTTTGAAATCCCAATGTCTCTCCACCACTGATGGTGCAACATAGACATGGTGTGAATGTGAACTTAAAAGACAGCAATCTACTGCATAATGTATAGTGAAAGAATAGTAGGAGGAAGGAATATTGTACCCTGACTGGCTGTTCCTATAAAGTTCTCAATAAACTTTTTTACCCCTAATCCTAATACATGTGGGTTGTGTTACTACTACTGTAGCAATAACCATGGGATTCAAGCACTATGCCGCAGTGTCACTATGGGAATGCAGTCTGAAGCAGTACAGCAAAGATATCCTGAACTGTAACAATCTGAGAACACCCCGCTGTGATGCTCATTAAAACAGACCCTGACCTTTAACTGCTCATGGACAGCTCTCATTTACACTGTCCTGCTCAGTATAAAATGAAGAAATAACACAAAACGAGAGTCTTAGCGAGCAAAGGATTAGTAATAAACCTGCTAACTCCTCCACCATAGCAACAAGTAAACATAGCAACAAGAGAACGTAACAGCATAGCAACATGATGCTCTAGTAACACAGTAACATCCTTTCATTGTCTCCTGATTTTCACCAGTTGTCTTTCACAGAAGTTGATACAATAGAATAGAATATTTTATTAAGTTTTGCTCAGTATAAAAATAGCTTTTCCAATAAATTCCAGAATCAGAGACATCATTAAACAATAACATATTGTGAAATCATATAGAATCTATTTATTTATACTTGCTTCAGACAAATTCTACCATCATATATTCCTCAGATGAGACAATATGGGGTTGTTCCCAATAGCCATTGGCCCATTGCTTTCTTAGTTGCCATTAAAATTACATGTAAAGTAATATTATTATAAGATATAGATTCAATACTGCCATACTTCGTATAATCTGAACATAGAACGCACAGCCATGGGTTATTATGTGGATTTCAACCAGGTATTTTATCCACAAATTTAAATGTCTCTTGCCAAAATATTTGAATCAATGTACCTTCACACATACAATGATAATAGTATGCTTTGGGTATGTTACATTTTGGGCATTTCAGTACAAAGCCTTATATATCATTTTGTAATGGTATATTAAAAGCATATGGGATGGGGTATATAGTCTTTCGTGTTTGTTTCCTCAAGCTTTCAGAAACAATAATTTCTCTAATTTTCCTGTATCTCTTGAGTATTGTTTAGTATATATTATTATATTAGATATTTCCCACTTCTAGGAAATAGTCCTCTATATCTGTGTTAAGTGAATTCTAAAATATTTCTTTAATATGTTGCTGATTTCAATTAGGTTGTCAAAATTGTATTGCTAGTTTTGGGTTTTGTCATCGCCCTAAAGAGACCTGCACTATCCATCATATCTTTAGGAATGTCTTTACTTCTAATAGACTACTGTGGTTATTTAGATTTATGATATAATTTGCTCCAGGATATAAACCCAAATTCATTTTGGCATCCAAATATCTAGATACATCATACATTTTACCTATTATTTTCCAGGTTACAATGGCATCTCTGAAAACATTTTTTTTCTCATCACTTAGAATTAGGACTGGGCAATTACATTAATTTGATTAATTTGCCATATCAATAAAGCTTAATTCAGATTTTTATCAGAATCGTGAAACTGATGTTTCCCCCGCCCATGGTATGAATTACTTCATGCAGACTTTCTCCTCCTACCACAATTTGCGATCAACAGTTCCTACACTGTAGTCAATTGTTGCGTGGTAGGACAAGAAAGTCTGCATCAGATATATCTGACTCCTTATCACTGAATTTTTTTTTTACCTTCTTTAAGCAAAAACAAGAAAAAAACTGAGAATCAGCCATAAACATGAAAACATCTAGAATTTATTTTTGGGAAAAATCGCCTAACCCTACTTTCAACCCTTACGACAGAGGAACCCAGAATCAAAAGTCCAATGACATATCTTATCTGAAAGATCATGTCATCCTAAGCATTTTGGTGTTCTGTTCAGCCATTCCAAAGATATAAGCCTTGCTAGTGTTTATGCAAATTAGAGTATTTTAGCAATACTAGTCAAATATTTGTTTCTTTCAAAGTTTTATTTATTTTTTTCAAACACATCTGTGTTTTTCACAGGTTCATTTGGAGTCTGTGAGCCCAGATGCAAAATTCAGGACAAGACCTATACCTGTCCATTTTGTGGTCTAGGCTTATTTACTGAAATGGACAGGTTAGCAGAAAGTACAGACACCATGTGCTGTATGTTCCATTTTCTCAGGAGCCCGTACATGCACACTGTACTGTACATGTAGCCTTAGGAGACCATATCAGTGAAAAATGAGATATCTCCTGACAATGTTTCACTACAAGTGAAATATTTGTTACTTTCCCCACCTGGTAGAACTCTCCCGAATTATGTCTCTGCGTAAGACTATTTTTATTGGTGATCTATGATTTTTTTGGCCATGTGTGATATATATATAATAAATCACACATATATAATGCATTTGTGAGAAATGTGCATTACAAATGTTTCTATTCTGATTTTGTTAAATATTTCTGATATTTATATTCTATCATCTTTAGTGGCCATTTTCTTTGTGGTTGGTTATTGTAATACACTAGTAGATATTTACCTTTGGGACATATTATTACTATTGTCATCATATATTTAGGGGAGTATGTGTACTTGTGGCGTTTTTTTCTTTCTTTGCCTCTAGGGTATCTTTTTTTAACTTTACTTTTTGATCTATTGATATACCCATTTTATTACTTATTTAATATACTGACCATTGATGATTTCAATAAACTGCTTTATGCTGTTATGAAATGGACATTGTTTCCTTCTTTTTTTTGTTGTTTTTTGAGTTTGTTTAAGGGTCCATTATATTGCAGTTTAATAGCTGAGACCCCATACTGCTGAAAAGCTGCTTTTTTGTTGCAAATTTTGCGGGGTTTTTTAGCCAAATTCTGGAGTAAATTTAGAAGGAGGGATAAGTATAAGTGTTTCCTATATATATTTATTCCTATTGAAGCAATTCTTGACTTTGGCTCAAAAATCGCAGCAAAATCTGAAACAGAAAAAGCTGTTTTTTTCCGCAACAAGGGGCCTCAGCCTAAAAGTGTTTACTGGAAATGAAGAATCAAAATGGGACACAACTGAAAATGGCACATAAACTAAACAGGTGTACCCAAAGGCCTGAACATTTTTTAGGATTTTTCTTTTTGCTGGAGTGCTTTAATCACTACATAAATAAAAAGTTACACAAATTTTTAATACACTTTCAAATCCTGAAAATGTCAATACATTTATTTGTTGATAGTGAATGAGAACATACCCATGACAATTATTGGACACCTGAAGTATATTTCACACTGGTTCAATAAGTAGGTCCTTTTGTTGTTAACCATATACTGTAAGGATTTTATGATCAAGGAACTGTAGGAACCCAAGTTCATGGAAGACCTTAAGAATGAAATCTTAGCGGGTAAAATAATCGTGATAGAATAGTTTTATTATTCAGTAGCTCCTGGTCATATAAGTAGAGATGGAAGTTGATCTGCTTAAATCCCATTCACTTCCTGTTTTCTTAATATATGAATACTGGGAAATATTAGGAAATAAGAATAACTTGAGTGCTACAGTATTATTTATAGAACCTGCCTGTCAACTATACTGCAGAGGATATTATAGTCCTAAATTACCACCTGTCATAGCCAATGTTCAAGTAAAAAATAGTGTATGTAATGCTGCCTTTAATAATATCTCATGCTGACAAGAAGGATGCCCTAAATACCCCTCACTTAACCACCCAACCTCTACCCATTTTAGTGTAAGGAGTTCCAAGTGAAATAGTACTAGTGATTTCACTGTTTATTGTAATCAGAGATGTTTATTGTAAACATCTAACTTTACTCTGCTAATATTCATTGTGTGGTATGTTATGTCAATTGTATCCAGAGATCAATCATGGAAACCAATAGACCGATCAGTAAGATCACAAATTATTATTTATGCACTCATTGACAAAAAAAAAAAAAATGACGCACCCAGAGAGAAATGTCAGATCGCTGCAAAACTCAGCACGCAGTTATGTCTCAGGAAGATATGCAATTGACTATTGGTGTTATCTAATTAGACACTGGGTCTTGCCACAGGAAGGCGTAAAGGTGCTTTCCTCGCTGCCCTGGAAAAAAAGGCTCTCAGAGGCTACTTTTTGGTAGTGTACCTCTTGGTGATAGGTCGTTGACATTCCCATAAGAAGCACGCACAGATATTTTGGCCAGGTGACTTTGAGAGGCGGCACATTATGGACTGAGGGAAGCAGTATGGTAATTTTGACCAAATGCCCACCATCTAGGCCGTCCTGGCTTGGCTATTAGGAGTCATGGTTATGTGTACAAACAGGCTCCAGATGGCCCAGACAGACCACCAGTACAGAGGATTCATCAACAAACATGAGCAGCTCCCACAGTTTCCTTATCCACCATCCAGACAAAGGTGGCATTTCCATTACCTACCCCTGTCTCTGCCAAGATCATTTTCAGGTACTTAGAAGGAAATTTGGTGTCATAGTGCCCATTTCGTGTCCTGCCATTGATAGCCAGCTACTGTCACCTTCATCTGCAGTGGTATCGTGAAGAATAAACCCGGACTTAATTAATAATTTAGGTAACCTCCAATCTGGTGCAGAGATCAAGGATAGCATAGGCAACAGTCTTGAGGAATTTCCCCGTTGGTGTGTACACCCTAAGATTAAGAACCTAGACAGCAGAGGCAAGTGTAGGGGTGTCTCTACAGTGGAAGTTTGGGAACAAGTAGAGCTAAATAACTTTCATTAACTTCCAATATTTGGTTATAATTCAAAAATACAGTGCAGCGTATACTTAAGAAATCATAGCAGCATCTGGTTACACCTGTAGTGCTTTGTACAAGACGGTTAACTTCTCCTGATATTAAATGAAGCCCCAGCTATCCAAAGTAAAGACTGTCTCAAGTTAACACAATTACATGGCCAAATGTTAATATCCACACTCCTGTAAAATGAATTCATCTACAATTTAGACTTTGTACATGATCATTTAAAGGTCATCGTCTGGTTCCTTGTCATTTCTATAACTCCTTTTCTCTTCTACACCAATTAATAAGAATATAATTACTTTACAGGCACAAATGGATTAATTTACATATTTTACATTTATTACACACGGTTGTCAAACCTACTGTCAAGAAATGCTTCTTTTTAATCCTTGGGTGGCTCAGATCAACTCATTTATAGCATGTCAGAGTCTAGTGAATAAATGGCTCCTCATAATTGGCCTGTGATTACAGAATCTCACTGACTTGTATTCAAGAGCTTTCCTGGTCATTTGTAATGTACGTGATATAGTGTATTCTTAGTGCAAAGAGATACAAGTGAAGAATGAAGCTGTAATAGAATATCAGCACATTAGACACTGAAAATACCAGGAATCCAGTCTATAACAGTCCAGAAAATCTGCTAATCCAGCACAAGACAAAATAGGAGCACATTCACAAAGCACTGTGTTACATCTGAATGTATCTGTATCGATATCAATACTTCTTTAGTCACACGTTGGATTAGCAGGACATTAAAGAGGTGTTCCAACTTTTTTTTATTGTTTAAACATTCTGCTGAAGGGACCATAAACATAAAAGAATATTACTCAGCTCTTCCTGGGCCTATGATTCTAGCAGCGGCATCTCCGGTCTTCTGTATATATGTCCCCTAGATGACATGAACAGTGACGCTCTGTTTGTGCTAGGTGCCTGCTGCAGACAATGACAGGCCTCTTCGCAAATATCTAGTTACTGCTGTGAAGAGGTGAATGCTGAGGCCTGTGATAGGGTACAGTGGTCACCTAGACACCTGGAGAGTCTCGGGGAGAGGTGAGTAAGGTTTTCTAAGTTTATTGTCCATTTGGCATAGCAATTAAACAATAAAAAAAGAGTCAGAATGCCTGTTTAAAAGGGTATTCTGAAGATACAGTTTCCTTGTTCTGATTCAAGCTTCCGGCATTACCCATACAAGTCTATACATTGGGATCTGTGATTAGATATGTCCTAAAATTCTGCCCAAGAACAGAAAATGAGGTTAAATCAAAATATAAATAAATAAACAACCTATACTCACCTCTGTAATCCCCCCCTACGAATCTCATGTCGCTGATTTGGTGGTCCCCACCGGCCTCTGCTCACCTCCTGAAGGAACGTCATAAACGTACATGGATCACTGCAACAAATCTCTGGCCTCAGTGGTCACATGCATCACTAGTACGGTCAGTGATTAGCATCAGAGGTCACATGTGGATGTATGACAATAGGCAAGTCATTGCCGCAAAATGTAAGCAAAGACCATCAGCCACCAAAGCAGGGGTGTTGGAGCAGCTGGGAATTAAAGGGGTTATCCATCTTTCTAATATTGATGCCCTATACTTAGGATCAACTTTACCGGGACAGCACTGGCCCCTGTGATATTTACATGCCGGGAACCATGCTGCTCACTTGCCATACAATGTGTAGTAGCGGCTTTAGGGCCTGTGGTGCTGTCCAATAGATTTCAAAGGGACACTGCTGCAGTACCTAAATCTGCTGCAACACATTGTACAGCGAGTGAGGAGTGCGGCTCCCGGCATGTAAACATTACTGGGCGCTGCAAATCTAAAATTGATACCCTGTCTTAGGATAGGCCATCAATATGAGGAAGGTAGATGACTCCCTTAAAGAGGTGACTGAAATTTTTGTCAGTCCCTGAAAAAAAAGGATATTCATCTTTATGTGATAATCCTTAATAATTTTTTTTTTCTGCCTATTAATGCCATAGTCAAAAAGTAGAAAACAAATATCTGCAGAGTAATGTACTTCATGGTGCTGACATTTTCAGCACAGTGCATTAAATCTGATCTTCCCTATTTATACTTAGTCAATTTTAGTAGCATTGCTGGCTATGTCACAAGGCAGATTTAGACGTCCGGTGCATACTGAGCATTTCATGAATATAGAAATCACCTGCTTATATATTGTGTAGAAAAACAGAGTGGGCACATTCCTGGCCCATTCTGTGCATTCTTTCACCACCATAAGGAATGCAGCATTCACACCTGCCATCGTGCTGCATCACGAGGAGCTGGTCCAGGGAAGTCAGCGCTGCCAGGCTGGCGTCATGCTCATTCAACTACAACTTTTAAGATTATACTGTGATAATAACAGGCCAAACATCCTAGCAAGTAACTCCTTCACAGCTGGTCTCGGTATCAGGCCAGGGCACCGCGAATATTTGGAAGCTACATTATTATAAAACAATTTGATACAATCAGTTACGTCCTTAGGAGAATGTATCCAAAATATTTTTTTCATTTTTAATGAAAAAACAGGTAAACAGGACATTATCCACCAATTAGATAATTCAATATGAGCACCTTAGCGCATCCTGCTTGTAGATATTGTACAATCCAAAATCTAAGGCTTAGTTTATGGACACTAGTGAAATGATGCGGTCTTCAGAAGAATGGAGGAGTTGCAGTATGGAGGTGGATACTGAGTCATAGCAATCCCTGAGAGCAAAGGACCACGCACACAATGATTTACTGTACAAGCTCTGCTAAAAAGAGTTCAGATCAACTTAAAGAGTGCCGCCCCAATATTTATTTAGACACACACACATATATATATATACCGTATATATACACACACACACAAATCTTGGAGCGTAGGCAGTAGGTTCAAGTAAAAAAAAAAAACTATTTTAGTGTGCTGCTTCTTTTAATATACATATAAGGAAATAGATTATATTACTGAAAAGTACAATAATAATTCAATTAAAAAAATTCAATAAAAAGTCCTTATTGTTCCTTTTTCTTTTCCTAAACTCCATTAGAAACAGCACTCATAGTAAGCATGTGTGAACATTGGTAAAAAGCCTCGCTATGTCACATAGTATTCATGTATGAAGTCCTCATGAGGTGAGGCTACTAAACCTACATAAAGTCATCACCTTATAAACTAACAATTCCAATAAAAGCTGCTAATATTATATGTCTAGAGTTTCTCACACCTTGTGATACTGGATATGTGATAAAGTTGTGATCGGTGGGATAGACAGACATCAAACTGTAGAACTGTACAATCCCCCTCCCCCTGATCTAAAGTGGCTGCTAACAGATAGCAATAGACTGCATTCATCACCAAATAAGTATAAGCTATTCCTTACTCTCTGCTTATAGATTCTCACTGTCATACTCATAAGCCTGATATATGGTGAGACAACATGGTATGGTTCTAGTGTGACAAAGTCAAAGGCTCCTACTTCTTCTGTCCAGCCTAGAGAATTATAAGACCCTATAGGGTTGATAACTCATTCAGCACATTTATGGCTATAAGGAGAAGTTATAGTTCTTATATTATTATATAATGTAGTTCTTTCATGATTACATCTATCTCTGGTAAAGCTGGGTGACAACCAACATGGCCATCTTTAAAACTACCACAAGTCTTGTCAGTACATGGCGGTCCTGGACTCCCAAATGGGCAATCTTATAATCTTGTTATAGTGAGATATGTTTCAAGGGCCTGTTCTAGAAAAGCTGGATGGCAATTGCAGTTTAAGCACCACATTGGTTGTCAGGCCCCTTACAAATTAGTGATGTGAGCTTAGCATGTAAGAAGGGAGAAGCTCAGGGTGTACATGCTCAGGGTATCACTAGGGTTCCATTCACCCAACAAAAGGCAAAAGTTATGGAATAGTGACTAAGCTGTTTCATATACTGCAATGCATACTTTTTTTTTTTCATATGGTAACCTATGGGCAACATATCCCACTGTATGCCTGTACAGTGATTGATTGTCCTCATTTACAGTGCCTGCATATTCCACAGAGCTGATAGTCATTACATGTGTCTCTCATAGTCTAAATATGTTTTTGGGTTGTGGAGGGAAACATCCAGAGCATGCAAGCACAAAGTAGCACATACAACAAACAGCACCCTAGTGCTGATACTAAGCCACCATACTACGCTCAGTGGGATGCACTGTAGCTTTCCATCAAAGATACAGTATATGCTATGAGCTTTTCATGGATATACACACATGGACAAAATTGTTGGTACCCCTCTTTTAATGAAAGAAAAATCCACAATGGTCACAGAAATAACTTGAATCTGACAAAAGTAATATAAAAATTCTATGAAAATGAACAAATGAAAGTCAGACATTGCTTTTCAACCATGCTTCAACAGAAATTTTTTAAAAAGAAAACTCATGAAACAGGCCTGGACAGAAATGATGGTTCCCTTAATTTAATATTTTGTTGCACAACCTTTTGAGGCAATCACTGCAATCAAACGATTTCTGTAACTGTCAATGAGACTTCTGCACCTCTCAACAGGTATTTTGGCCACTCCTCATGAGCAAACTGCTCCAGTTGTCTCGGGTTTGAAGGGTGCCTTTTCCAGACGGCATGTTTCAGCTCCTTCCAAAGATGCTCAATAGGATTTAGGTCAGGGCTCATAGAAGGCCACTTCAGAATAGTCCAATATTTTCCTCTTAGCCATTCTTGGGTGTTTTTAGCTGTGTGTTTTGGGTCATTATCCTTTTGCAAGACCCATGACCTGTGACTGAGACCAAGATTTCTGACACTGGGCAGCACATTTCTGGCACCCTGTGCCAGATGCAGCAAAGCAGCCCCAGAACATAACAGAGCCTCCTCCATGTTTCACAGTAAGGACAGTGTTCTTTTCAAGATATGCTTCATTTTTCCGTCTGTGAACATAGAGCTGATGTGCCTTGCCAAAAATTTTGATTTTTGTCTCATCTGTCCATAGGACATTCTCCCAGAAGCTTTGTGGCTTGTCAACATGTATTTTGGCAAATTACTTTTGTCAGATTCAAGTTATTTCTGTGAACATTGTGAGTTTTTTTTTTCATTAAACAAGGGGTACGAACAATTTTGTCCACGTGTGTATATATATATATATATATATATATATATATATATATATATATATATATATATATATATATATATATATATATATATAATCAAGGGCCATAGTGTCATCTTTATGGATACCCCTTAAAATTTATTCCACAACGAAGTCATTGAAATAAACTAATGTTGTTTATATGCACTTAGGCGTTATCTGAAAATGTATATTACAAACCAGAATAAACAGCAATCCTCAGAAATGATACAAATCATTAGACAAATTTCAGAACCGCTTCCTTGAGGAACAGGATTTGGAGAATGTGTATCAAATTCAATACTGTACAGCTTCTCTGAAGCTAGTGTCTCCTACACCATATGCAGAATACAGGCTTCCATAAACAGCCATCTGTATTCTGCTGAAAAAGATGTCTCATAAAGACATCCATATTCCTTAAAGACTCGTCTATATTCCTTATTAGGCAGATGGACATCATAGAGCAGAAAGGTTCCTGAATTCTCTGGTCAATCTACAATATGCATTGAAGGGGTTTTCCAGGCCCCATATCAAGTTTTCCACAGGATAGATCATCAGTATGTGATCTGTGTGGGTTCGACATCCAGACTGTGCACAGATCAACTGTAGCAGTAGACTGTGGGTGCCGGAAGCTTTAAGTGGATGGGAAGCTGAAGCATAGCGGTGCTTTTGGGGAACTGATAGAAGAACTGATCTGTACGGAGTCTGGACCCTCACAGATCACGTTCTGGTTAATCCCATACAACACTGTAAAAACAAATCTGCAGCAGAAAAGCTGTGTTTTCAAAAACGCCCGCATTTTTGAAAATCGCAGCATGTCAATTACACCTGTGGAAATGTTGATGTATTCCCTATAGGTATAATAGGCAAGAAAGTGCACAGAGGAAAACTGTGTTTTATTGCTGCGTTTTGCTATGTGGGGCCTTAGCCTTAAATAAATTTCCTTCCATTTTAATGGCAGCCATGTTATACCACTTTTTCGCTGTAATGGCTAAAATGTCTGTACAAACGCAGACCCTTCAAGGATTTGTAAGGCATTGATAGGGAATATACTTTCCATACCTCTGTTATGCTTTGTTACTGGATTGCTCCCACTCAAAGGAACAACTCTAATTTACATTTACAGTATATACCACTTGCTTATATAACATAAATATATCCTGCAATGATTTACACACATCAGGGGCATTTATAAAGATTCTTGCGCCCATTTTTTTTTTTTTTTTCTCTTGTGTTCGCGCCTATTTTGAAGGATTTTATACAAGCCTCATCCCAATTTATGATGTGTGCCTTTTAAAAAGAGGCAAAAAAGGGGCAATTGCACTCCAGCACATGGGCAGTGTAAAAAAAAAAACAACAACAAATTTTCTCACAGCAATGGAATCACAATTTCCTAGAGGTGAATTTGCACAAGATTGATTACACTCTTGCCGCCTTTTTAGTAAATTAGGCGCATAGAAATACACCCCAGAAAAAAAGGAGCACACAGCTAAAAAAGGGCAAAAAAGACGCTAATAATAAACTTCGCCAACTGTCATTACTTCCTGTCTCTCCTAAGTCGGACAATCTAAATTCTCTATGTGTCTAATTCTCTGTATGCCTTTGGAGTGTATAAGGAGGGCTGAGTACCCAAAGGAAAGCCACGCAAACACGGGAAGAACATACAAACTCCATGCATATGTTTTTCTTAGTTGGATTCAAACCCACTAAGCCATTTACAGTACATAATATAGAAAACTTATAGTAAGAAACAATTCCCTGATAAAGGTATTTTCACCAAGCAGGCATGATCACTGCTGGGAATTCCTGCAAGAAACCACTACCTTGTAGGTACCAGTAGCACAGTACCGGAGCTGTGTGCTAACATACTAGACATACTATGCCATATTTTTAGATTTGTCACTAATACTCATCTGACACTGATCTTTTCTCTGCTGAAGAGTCATTATATATAGCGGTAGACCTGGATCAATAACATGCAACCTACTGCTGCCATTCACAGATTTTACCATGTTATTTCAGATGGCATTTACTGCCATCCCACTATTGTTCGGTCATGTGGGCACTGAGACATTCACTTAATAGTAAGTTGCTGGCTTCCAATATAATTGCTGCCTCAAGTATAATCCCATTTAGTGTGTCCTTGATACCAGGGACATCAGTTCATAACTCCAACTTTGTAGTGGCGCCAGTCAGGGCATCCTGTAACTCTAGTGATAGGACAGTGTCAGACCTATAGCTCAGTATTACATTATGGGTACTGACAAAGAAAATGACCAGTGCGACCAATACCCGTATATGACAGCTGATATCTTAAATGGAGGCTCCACTGGAAAACCCATCTTGACCTGCCACTGGGGCACAGTAAATCAGATGCAAAGTTATGAACATCTCCATTGAAGGCCTAAAAGCTCCAAATGTATTACCCAGTGCCATTGTCTGAGCACTGGTGGGGCTCCCTGTTCTCAGACTCTCATCACATCTGGATGCCATTACTTGGTACCTAAACCCTCTGGAGTTTACCTGAGATTTCCATAACTTTAGATTTCTGATAAAGAGTTGGACTGGCAGTGCCAATGTCAAGTAAGCCACCATGTACAATTAAAGACACATAAGACAGAGCTAGGGGCAGGGGGTGCAATGTCACATAATCTTTGGGCAGAGCATTACACAGAGTCCCAACACACATTACACTGGCATATGCCACACAGGCAAGGGTGACTTACATGCCCAGGTCGCTGTAGATGTTGAAGAACTCCATTTGGTTGCAGGCTTGGATCCATCCCACCACCCAGGTCTCATTCCTAGGCAGGGGCGGCATGACCACCCGGGCCGAAGCTTTGAAGTAGGGGGTCTTGTACCGTAAGACAATGGGCGAGTTCTCCTCTATGGAGGTCGGGCACTGGTCTATGGTGGCACACACGTCATACACGGTGATGTTCTCCCTCCTGATGCGGGACTTGCAGGTGAGGCTCTGCAGACAGCCCATGATCGCCGCTTCGCTCGGGGGCAGGAGGGCAGAGGCATCAATTCCACGGAACAGGGCAATCGCCGCGGTGGGAAACAATGGGGCATGCAGTGTCTGTGCCAGCCGCCGTGCCCTGTGTCATGTGTGACGGTCCGGACATGCGGCAGCGGCAGTGGTGAGGATGATGAGGATGAGGAGTAGTCCTGGGAGGCTGCTGAGTGCAGATGGTAATATTATACAGCCGCACACTGATGGATGGATGCCCCCCTCCCCGCCCCCTCCTCCTCCCTACCATGCTGTTCTCCAGTGCCACCTGCTTCTCCTTCCCAACCTGTGCCCCCTGCCCCAGGCCGCTCCTAGCCTGTCCCCCTGTGCTCTCCTGGGCTCGCCAGGACTTGTCATGTCCCAGGTGGCAGGAGCCGGCGCGGTGGTCGGGCTGCCTGTCAGCCGCTCCGTGCAGCCTGGGAGGAGAAGTCGCTTTCAGCTGATGCTCCCACCCACCGCGCTGTCAGAGCATCAGCAGGACCGGGGAACTGAGCAGCCATACGCGGCCTCTGTGCGCTCCGCTAGCGGCATGCCGCCGTGTGTGTCAGTGTGTGAGGAGGAGCTGGGGAGTGTGCGGAGAGATAGTGACTGCAACGCATCCCCATCAGCGCCTGTACACACCCTAAGGTGTCATGTCGAGTACTAGCTGCGCCGCGATTACCGGGCTCAGGAGGAGATTGTCCCTTCTCGGCAGCGGTAAGATTAAAAGGTGTAAATCCCCTGCTGCTGTCACATGCAGGTGGAGTGTGAGGGGAGGACGCACAGTGTATACGATGACACATGACATGCGGCCATTAGGAGACGAGACGTAGAGAGTGGGATTCCGAGCTGTTCCGTCAGCTGCTGGTTATCACTATTTTCCCCCTTCTCCGCCACCATACAGTAAAGTGTGCCCATTCATACAGTGAGGGAGCCTGCACTGCCCTATATACAGTGTGCTCTGTATACAAGCTGAGATAACACAGCCTGCTCTATAGCTTCTAGCTGCGACCACTAGGGGGAGCTCAATATGTACGGATTTAATTCAGTGAGGGCTGTATAAGGGAATGTTCATACAAGTGAATTTGCTGATGAGCTTGAGGCGGATTCCTCCTCACAGTCAGCTGCATTGTTTTCAGGATGCTGATAAAAGAAATGTCCTACTCGCTCTCGATGATTCAGTGCAGAGTCTGCGGTGCGAGGCTCGGTCTGATTAGCCACGTTGTTCCTGACTGTTTCCTACTGACATTGACCTGTGTGGTCCCGAACATCTACCTCAGTACATGCTGGTGATACACTGGGCCACTTTAACCTTAACCATAAGTCTGACAGTGCATTTGCAACAGGCCCTATAGTGTATGGGGGGGGGGGGGCCTTGGGACAGCGGGAGAGTCCTGCATTGGCTGTCCTGCTGTTCTGGGCAGTGGGTTTGGACTGTCCTAGACACAGATGTGTTGAATACAATGGTGAAGCAGGAACCGTCCGCTCCCTGTCTTATCATTTGGCCGCTGTTTCTCATTCTGGTGTTCGGGCAGGAGGAGGAGCGATGTTGTGACATCATTTAC
The DNA here is from genome assembly GCA_947044405.1 of Leptodactylus fallax. Taxonomy (NCBI): domain Eukaryota; kingdom Metazoa; phylum Chordata; class Amphibia; order Anura; family Leptodactylidae; genus Leptodactylus; species Leptodactylus fallax. Next base: position 3,429,484 of record CAMRHE010000192.1, on the reverse strand, counting down.
ATTGCACTTTTTGCTCCCTGACTACTCCGGGACCAGAGACAGAAGAGAACAAGTAATTGGGAAAGGTGAGTATTAAGGTTTTTTGTTTTTTTTATTTTGTTATATATATACAGTGGGAGAAACTGAAGGGGGCATGAAACTGTGGGGGCAGCCAGGAGGAGGACTTGAAACTGTCGTGGCAACCTGGGGGGCATGAAACTATGGGGGCAACCAGGGGGCGGGGACATAAAACTGTGAAGGCAACCTGGAGGGGGACATGAAACTGTGGGGGCAACCTGGGAGGAAGACATAAAACTATGGGTGCAACCGTGGGGGGACATGAAACTATGAGGGTAATCTGGAAACAGAACAGCACCATACACTATGCAGTAGGGTGGTTTTTGCCTAAAAGAAAATCTCAATTTTATTCAAGTTTATGGGCAATTCTCAGTTTAACTTCAGTTTTCATGTTTAATTTTTTCCAATGCCGGGGGGCATTTGTAATGCAGAAGTCCATCTAAACCTAAGTCCAGATTAACCAAAGAGCACTTATACATGGCACTTAGACAGGGCAAAAGACAAGCAAGCAATGGAAGAACACCAGGTAAACTTAGACCCATAATGAAAATCTTCTACAAATGGTATCATAGAGCTGCACTGTCACTTACTAACTTAGCAACTGTTTTCATTCACAATTCCCCTCCATCTCTACCACCAGTGCACACTATCCATATCAGTCCCTCTCTTCTTCCTTTCCCAATGTACAGCTCTCACATACTTTTCACTCTCTTTAACCACCCTAATCCCTATACTTCTTTTAGCAGTGAAAAAAACAGAAGCCTCCCCATAAATTCATCTTCTGTTTCTGTTCATTTTGCTTCTCCTAGTTGCTGTGGACATCTCTCCTAATCCTGGTCCTCCTTTCAGTAACTTTTCCTCTTCCTGCATGCATAGAACTCCTACTAATCTCATCAACATTCACCTCACCGTGTTCCCTCTCCTTATCTTTCTCCTGTCTCTTTTAACTGCTCTCTCTTGAATGCCCGATCAGTATGTAACAAACTAGAATATATTAATGACTTATTCCTTAGCAAATCTCTCAACCTGCTCGCCCCTTACTGAAACCTGAATCCAGCAGTCTGATACGGCCTCCCCTGCTGCTCTGTCTCATGGTGGCCTACATTTCTCACATACTTCTAGGCCTGACAATAGTCAGGGTGAGGGGTAGGCATACTTCTATCACTGCAGTGCACTTTTCATTCCTCCAGTACCCTCACTCACATTCCCCTCATTCGAGGTCCATGCCATCAGACTTTTCCGCCCACTATTCTTACGTGTAGCCGTAATCTACCGTCCACCCGGCTCACCCTACCAATTTCTGGATCACTTTGCTTCTTGGCTTCCCTTCTTTTTATCCAGTGAAATTCCTACCCTCATCATGGGTGACTTTAACATCCCCATTAACACCCCTGTCTCCCCAGCTGCCTAACAGCTTCTCTCAATAACCACTTCTTTTGGTCTTTCACAACTTCCGCCACACATGTAGATGGCAACACGATCGATCTTGTCTTCCTTCGACTCCTCACAGTTTCTAAATTTACTAACTCTTCTCTGCCCCTCTCTGATCATAACCTTCTGTCTTTCACCATCAGTACTTTCTCTCCTTCACAAGACACATCTACTCATCATACATATGGGAATTTACGTGCTATTAATATCCAGCACCTCTCAGATACTCTACAGTCTTCTCTGTCCCCCATCTCTTCATCTCCTGTCCGAATCTGACCACCAGTCACTATTCCTTAATGCTGCACCTTCCTACATTTCCTCCCTCATCTCTGTCTATCGCACAACTGTGCTTTCTGTTCACTCAATGACCTAATACTCACATCCTCTATCAGAACCTCCCACTCCCGTATACAAGACTTCTCCCGAGTTGCACCACTTCTCTGGAATGCTCTACCCCAGACAATCAGATTAACTCCCAATTTCTACAGCTTCAAGCACAAACTAAAGACACATCTTTTCAGACAGGCCTATTACAATTCCTAATGTAAACCCTTCCACAGTTAGACTCCCTAAAATGAACCCTTCTCTGTTCAAGCTCCCACATAACCCCACATGATATGATGCCGTATTGGACTTTATATGTCCAGGCACCATATGCACATTAAAGACACGACTGGTGACGGCTCATACAGCTTTATGTGTAATGAAAGTAAACTCTATCACAAAAATGTCTGGACCACTGTATAAGCAATGCTGCCTCCGATGCCGCCCCTGCTACCTCTTGTGTCACCCCCTCTACCTCATAGATTGTAAGCTCTTGTGAGCAGGGCCCTCAATCCCATTGTGTGAATTGACTATTTCTCTGTAATTTATCTTTTCGTCTGTACTTGAACCCTACAATTTGTAAAGTGCTGTGAAATATGTTGGCGCTCTATAAAATGTATTATTATTATTATTATTATTATTATTATTATTATTATTAAAAAGTTTCAGTGAGCTAGCACAGGAGGGAGTCGCATATACATGAGGCATGCTTTCTCATCCTACCTTCCACCTATTGACTACAACTAGGAAGCTATTGATCATAATTTGTAGCAGGAGGAAAAAACCTCAACTCATCAAAATCACAAATCTTTGAAATGGTGAATTAATCAAATGAATTTGATGAATTGCACAGCCCTATTATGCAGTGGCTGGATTGGCACTATAGTTTGTTTTAATGGGAGAGAGCTACAGTACCATTCCAACAACAAACATATGTTATGCGCTTTTCTCACAATGGACTGAAAGTGCAGTACAGTGGTTAACGCAAAGGTATTTTGCCATATCCTATATATAGTGAGGGTGTTCTTTGCCATCAAATTCTGAAGAGATGCGTTTTGAGTCTTGATTTAAAATTGTTCAAGAATGAGCTCTCTCATCTGGGTCTGGGTAACGCGTTCCAGAGAGTGGAGGCGGTATGGCAGAAGGCTCTGACTCCAAATCATTTAAGGTGGATCCTAACGTATAGTTTATTTGTGCCTGCTGATCTGAGAGGTCGACAAGGATTATGGGGCTTCAGAAGATCTTTTCAGTAGTCAGGGCTGTTTATGGATTTGAAGGTGTGATGATTCCACTTAAATATGGCTATAACTCAAAGATGTATTTTGATCTCTGGGTATCGTATCTCCCTCTTACTTCCATTTACTCAAACTGTGCGTAGCTCTAATCCTAGGTGTATGTTGTCAGTAGTGGCAACAATGTAACAATAGGGCTTTGTATTCATCCCAGAATGGCTCCATTGAATTCCTACATAGCCCTGGGTGATCAAATACACATGTGTTGTTTGGCCTGGGCTGTTGATCAGACATGGTTGATAACATATAGACAGCATTGTGTCCTTCCACTTGGTCCCATCTCCTTACAAAAAATCTTGACTTGAGTGTGTTAGTCAATCATACTTGCCGTCGCCGGTGACCTCATTCTGGGTGGTGTAATCAAGGGTATAAAAGATGAGGTAAGAGGTCAGTGAGAGAGACTACCGAGGATATACTGTGATGAGCATGCAGGCTGGAATGCTGTGATGCTGCTGCTAGAAGCCTCCACTGGTTATTCACACATGCCAGAGCATGTGTGAGTGTTGGACTATAGAGCCACATCAAGGATATGTGTGGTAAAGTAATTATTTCACTTTTATTCCCTTTTTATTTCATGTGCTGTATATTGTAACTAGTAACTGTTACTGCTTGTATATATCTGCATATGTGTTCTGAACTGCATGTGTTAGATGTTAATACCGACCCATTTAGGGGTTAATAAATATACAAAATTTAGAAGGCTTGTCTTGTATTATCTTGTGGACCCAACACTCACTGGCGGTGAGTGTGGTTTTTTAGTTAAGAAGTCTCAGGTGTGGGCCAACGCGGTGTTGGCGCACAGAGGATCTTTCACAGAAGGTCATCAAGAAAACTTTAAGGCCTCGGGTTTTGAAAACGCAGCATTTTTTTGTTGAAGATTTTTCTGCGTTTTTGAGCCAAAGCCAAGAATGGCTACAAAAGGAATGGGAAATATCTAGGAACTTCATATACTTCTACCTTTTGCTCAATCCTCTCCTGGCTTTGGCTTAATAAACCTCAGCAAAATGTGCAATAAAAAAACTGCGCTTCCGCAACATGGGGTCTCAGCCTAAAAGTTATTCTCCATTTTATAGGCAACCAGTGAGTGGAGGATTGGGGTTATGGGAGCATGTCGGAGTTGTTTGGTTATTAACCTTACTGCAGCATTTTGGACTAGGTGAAGGTGATGTATGATGTTCCTGAGAGACAGTTTCCCATCAATAAGTATGCCCAAGTTTTGCTCATAGTCTGAGCTTTGAAGAGTTGTGTTTCCTAGAGATAGAGGTGGTGGAAGTTGCCATTTTTCCATGAGGTGCTGGCCTCCATCTATGAGAACTTCAGTTTTGTCTGGGTTCAGCTTTAACCAGCAGGCATTCATTAATTCTTATAGTTCAGTTAGGCATGAATTTATGGCTGAAGATGGGTCATTGACTCTGGGCTTGAAAGTTATGTATATTTGGGTATCCCTTATATAGCAGTAATAGGCCAGGCCAAGGTTGTGGATTAATTTGCCTAATGGATGCATGTAAGCTGCAAACACCATTGGGGATAGCACTGAGCCGTGTGGAACTATATAATTTGAGGGAACTAATAATGACGATGATGAATCAAGAGATACTCTTTGTGGTCTGTCAGCCTGGAAGGAACTAAGCCACTGAAGAACTGTGCCATCTATTCCACAAAAGTCCTTGAGTCTATGAATTAGGATGTGACAGTCCTAGTTCCAACTACTACATAGTGTATGGATCTGTGCTGTTTTCCGTACTCCTGTGACACTCTGAAGTATCTTGTCAGTAGGGGTCCTAAGTAGAGATCGGTGAAGCTTTGAAGATTCGTTTAGATTCATGTTTGGGTGATTCAGTCCAAAGATTCATTTTGGGTTGAATAAGTTCAGTACGAACCAGAGCATAAATTGGCTTAAAACATAGTGTGGAGCATTGTCAGGGCTCCTAGGAATCTATCTATCCAATATGTAGCTCTCTAAGGCAAACACAGCTGAAGTTATGTCAAAGTGAAAAGTGACATGTATGTCTATGGAAGAACGGATGGTAAGTAGTGGATACAAACTCCTAGATTAACCATCCATTTGTTTTCACACATTTATAACATTTAAAATGATTTAAAAAAATGACCCTTTTTTGGGGAAAAGGAGCTTTGCCATGGTTTTTCATACAAACGTTATATTACAAAAAGCAATGATTTTACATAAATATTAGCTAGTTTTGATAACTTTTAAGTGCTACAGTTTGTTATTTTGAGACATATTTGTGGCTGTGTGCCTAGTTGAAAAGTGGTAAAGAAAAATTGGTTTTCCAAACAAAAAAAGGAAAAAAATGACCCCTTCATGGGAGCAGATGTGAAATCAAAATGGTGTTATCATTGAAAGATGCAGTGGCGCATTTTGTTTTTTTTGTTTTGTTTTTTTACATGGGGACCTTTTTCAATATAACTTAGTTTTTGTTTTTTTTTTGTTTGTTTTTTTATGCCAACACTGTAGCACCAACAGTGTGGTATAGTAGAATGTGATGGACCAGGCCGCAGAACATGTCTGACTGAGCGTTGGCAGTGGTGGTAGCTGTGGCAACATGAGGGGCAGTACAGTATGGAATAATGTGATGGACTGTGCCTCAAAGAGATGATGTCCGGCTGTTTTAGGAGTAGCAGGCAGCATCAGCAGTACACTAAAAGGAACAGGATATAGGGAGAGAGAGACAGCGGCAGATCTATTCAGTGGCATCAGCCGGAGGTGTGTGAAAATCCCCATGGATCCATGCCTGATTCATTTTGACCAAAGTAATTTTTCCCACGCTAGCTGTGGACAGTTTGGTTCTTCTAGGTGTAACCACACCACCAACAGCACTGAACACCTTCTCAGCCTTTACTCTTGAGGCTGGACAAGATAAAACTGGCAACTGGGCCAGCTCCTTCCACTGCTGTAACATATTGGCCTAGAATTCTATGCACTTTGTATGTATTGGTTGACAAAAAAAAAAAACCCTTAACAAACATAGATTTTTCAGACTTCCACATGCCGTGTCAGTGTTTTGATTGGGCAACTGGTTCAGCCAGAAATGTACTTTAAGGCTAAGGCCCTATGTAGCAAGATGCAGCAAAAAATGGCTGCGGAATAAAACAAGGGGTAAACACAGTTTGATTCAAGTGACCCTAACCTATCTGTGAAGATGGGTTGATATGCTGGTTCTGGTGACAGATTATCTTTACGACCTTCACTTGTCCACATTTGTCACTGTAGGTCCACAAAAACAATGGAAGCATAGAATTTTTTGTTCATTGCTGATGCTGATACATCTCCGGTGCATCACACCAATGAAAGTATATGGGTCCGTGTAAAAAAAACAAAAAAACAGATGACATCTGTGTGTCATCCTTTTTTCATGGACCCAGAGATATACAAAGTGTAGAAAATGAAACAACAAAAAAAGTTTACCTGCTTTTAACAGGCGTGAAAAGTGGATCAACCATGGACAGCACACCATCCGCAAATGAGCAGGGTGGGGTGCTGTCCATGAATAGCACAGACCTCACACAGCCGCAGATATGGACGAGTAAATGAGGACTAAGGCTGGCCATACACAGTCAGTTTTTGTTTTAGTTTTGAAGCTTATGGCAGATCTAATGTTTCTGTACATATAGCGGTAGTGTGCCATGCAGTTTCACTGTTTTTGCCACAGCTTTGCATTGCATTTCGCTATTTGCACAGGACAAGCTCATGGCTTCAGTTTGTTTTACCTGTACAAGTTTCTTGGCCAAAAAATACATAGAGAACCCTCTGCAACTAATAGTGGAAAAGCTTGAAGTTTTTGCATACTGCAATATATACAGGGACAGCCTGAAGGATATGCTAGAATTTGTCATGAATGTCTGACTGGTGGGGACCTGTGTGAATCCTGGCTATCACTAGCATGAAGTGGCGGCAGCACTAGAGGCCCTGCCACTTTGTCACAATTGGGCTTATTTGGTTGGATCATAGTGAAGGTCACGTCATGTAAAGCTTTAATGGCCTTCTAACCAATGTTGCAATTTGCATATAAATGAAGTTTTATTAGAGTGCTGTCTGCTTCTTTCTTCGGCAGACTATCTGCGGCTTGTCACTATGTCACATTTACTGTACACTATTGCTTTTATGCTGTTGACTAGTATGTCTGCCAGCTTTACTGATTCATTTGGATCTTTCCAGAAATTTCCTTCTCGTACAGTGGATATGCAGAGAACTGAAATGAGAAAGGCTGCAAGTCATGGTGGAATCTTCTGACAGATTATAAATAGGCGAGGAATGTGCCCTGCTATATCTGATACTTCCAACAGGTTCTGCTTTGAGCGGTCTGGAGTCGACATGCTCATGAAGAATGTGTTTACTGGACTGCACCTATATGTGCATGAAACACAGAAAAAATGCAATTTATTTCTCCACCACTGAGCCTGACCAGCATTGTCACTTTTGTGACATTTTAGGCTTAAAATGGTTACCTAACTCCTGCCAGAAATAACATAATATTGGGATATTGTCAAAATAAAAAAAGAAGCTAACGCACCTTTTATAGGGCTTTCATTGTCCCAGTTATTTCACTTATATTCAGGTCACTGGTTTCAGTGGTAACCTGCGTACAAACAGCACATAAAGGGATTGTCCAGGATATAAAAAAAAAATTAATCCGGGGAATGTGAAAGAAAAAACATAGAAAAACTCACCTGTCCCCGTTGCTCCAATGTCTCACAGCGTAGTCTGGTCCTGCTGCTCCAGTGATTTCTTGCACCGCACTGTGACATCCTGTGTCTTGTGCTGAGGCCAATGATTGGCCTCATCGGTCACATGTGGTGAGGACTTCCGCTGGAAGAAAACACCAGAGCAGTAAGACCACACCACGCTGGGGGACACTGGAGAACCAGGGATAGATGAGTATGTTTTTTTTTTGTTTTTTGGGTTTTTTTTTTCACCTTCCCCGGCCTAATATATGGGGGAGATTCACAAGGAGTGGACTGCTGCTGGAGTCAGTGCTTTAAGAGCCACCACACACAGACATATCCAGGACATGGGCTACAAGTGTTGCATTCCATGTGACAAACCACTCATGACCAATAGACAACGCCAGAAGCGTCTTACCTGGGCCAAGGAGAGAAAGAACTGGACTGTTGCTCAGTAGTCAAAGTTGTTGTTTTCAGATGAAAGTAAATTTTGCATTTCATTTGGAAATCAAGGCCCCAGAGTCTGGAGGAAGAGTGGGAGAGGCACACAATCCAAGCTGCTTGAGGTCTAGTGTGAAGTTTCCACAATCAGTGATGGTTTGGGGAGCCATGTCATCTGTTGGTGTAGGTCCACTGTGTTTTATCAAGACCAAAATCAACGTAGCCATCTACCAGGAAATTCTAGAGCACTTCATGCTTCCCTCTGCCGACAAGCTTTTCGGAGATGGAATTTCCATTTTCCAACAGGACTTGGCACCTGTCCACACTGCCAAAAGTACCAATACCTGGTTTAATAACCACAGTATTGCTGTGCTTGATTGGCCAGCAAAGTCACCTGACCTTAACCCCATAGAGAAGCTATTGGGTATTGTCAAGAGGAAGATGAGAGACACCAGACCCAACAATGCAGACAAGCTGAAGGCTGCTATCAAAGAAACCTTGGCTTCCATAACACATCTGCAGTGCCACAGGCTGATCACCTCCATGCCTTGCCGCTTTGATGCAGTCATTCATGGCAAAAGGAGCCCCGCCGACCAAGTATTGAGTGCATTTACTGTACATACTTTTCATTTGGCCAATATTTCTGTGTTTAAATAATTTTTTTACAGTTGGTCTAATTTTCTGAGATAATGACTTTTGGGTTTTTCTTGGCTGTAAGTCATAATCATCAACATTAACATAAATAAACACCCGAAAAAGTTCACTCTGTTTGTAATGACTCAATATAATATATACACGTGGACAAAATTGTTGGTACCCCTCGTTTAATGAAAGAAAAACCCACAAATGGTCACAGAAATAACTTGAATCTGACAAAAGTAATTTGCCAAACTACATGTTGACAAGCCACAAAGCTTCTGGGAGAATGTCCTATGGACAGATGAGACAAAAATCGAAATTTTTGGCAAGGCACATCAGCTCTGTGTTCACAGATGGAAAGATGAAGCATATCTTGAAAAGAACACTGTCCCTACTGTGAAACATGGAGGAGGCTCTGTTATGTTCTGGGGCTGCTTTGCTGCATCTGGCACAGGGTGTTTTGAATCTGTGCAGGGTACAATGAAATCTCAAGACTATCAAGGGATTCTAGAGAGAAATGTGCTGCCCAGTGTCAGAAAGCTTGGTCTCAGTCACAGGTTATGGGTCTTGCAACAGGATAATGACCCAAAACACACAGCTAAAAACTCCCAAGAATGGCTAAGAGGAAAACATTGGACTATTCTGAAGTGGCCTTCTATGAGCCCTGACCTAAATCCTATTGAGCATCTTTGGAAGGAGCTGAAACATACGATCTGGAAAAGGCACCCTTCAAACCCGAGACAACTGGAGCAGTTTTCTCATGAGGAGTGGGCCAAAATACCTGTTGAGAGGTGCAGAAGTCTCATTGACAGTTACAGGAATCGTTTGATTGCAGTGATTGCCTCAAAAGTTTATGCAACAAAATATTAAGTTAAGGGAACCATCATTTGTGTCCAGGCCTGTTTCATGAGTTTTCTTTTTTAAAAAATTCTGTTGAAGCATGGTTGAAAAACAATGTCTGACTTTCATTTGTTCATTTTCATAGAATTTTTATATATTATTACTTTTGTCAGATTCAAGTTATTTCTGTGGCCATTGTGGGTTTTTCTTTCATTAAACGAGGGGTACCAACAATTTTGTCCACGTCTGTATGTGTTTCACTTTTTCAATTAAATTACTAAAAAAAAAAAAAATAACTTTTTGATGATATTCTAATTTATTGAGATGCACTTGTATTTCATTACTGAGAAAGGTTGGACCACTCCTTTGAGTGAGCATGCTCCAAAAACAAGAATTTACAATACATTTATATACAGTACATATGCACAACAGTTTTGAGAATTTTATTTTGTTTTTAAAAACAAAAAATGCTATAACCAAGTACTGTTTTTTTTATATGTGCCACACTGACGCTAGGTTCACACTAGTGTTCGTGTCTCCATCGTTCAGGTCTATATAATGGGGTCTGTCGGGTTTCCTCCGTGCAGGACTTTTCTCTTCACCGATTGAAGACGGAATCTGCGGCAGAGTCTCCAACGCAGATGTGAACCTAGCCTGACAGATTTATCTATATATATTACAATACTATTCTGTAAATACATTGAAAAATATTGTGCTTGGGCCACACTTCATATTAAGGAATGTGCTGGAAAAAGTGAAGTTTGTGTCAGAGTCAGGATAAAGAGGTTTCCCGAGACTATGATATCAATGGCCTATCATTGCAATAAATAATTAATATAAGATCAGAGGAGGACCAACACCCATTGATCAGCAGTTTGAAGAGACTCACTTGAATGGGCCAGAGATGCAAACAGGAGAGGTGACTCATGAATGTGATGTCTTATGTTGTGCAAAATGGAAGCTGCCACTTCAATCACCTAATCTGTGTGGATCCCAGATGTTGGATAATAGGCCGGAGACACACATTTATTTGTCTCTGGAATCTTCCAGTACATTAAGAAAATTACATTAAAATCAATTACAAAGGGTATAAGAGTGGCCATACATGGTGCAGCCTGGCCACATTAGGCATGCACTGTTTGCCAGGCTGGACCTGAGACTTCTATGTGAAGCAATATCAACAGTATTGCTGCATTTAGAGCAATCTGACTGGCTGCAGCCCTACTTCCTATTGCTTCAAATGGAAAGTACAGGTGCAGCCCAGCAATTGGTGCATACCAGGTATAGCTAGGCTGCATTGTGTAATGGCACCCTCAGGCACTGTTCGCATTACATTTGGGCCAAGAGATGAAGTATACTTTAAAACAGAAATGAAATGCATATATATATATATATATATATATATATATAAAAAAGCATTTCTAAGCTTATGTTTTATTGATAGATGCATTTAATGGATCCACCAGAGAAAGTTTACATTTTTCATATGATTTTTGTTTACTAAGAAAGCAAAGGCTTATTGTGATTTTCTGATTTTAGACTGATTGTGTAAATTTATGCCATATAGATCTGTCTTCTACGTGAGCAGATAGATGCTGTCATATCATGTGTGCACCTTGTAGTGCTAAATCATAACAAGCTCTTATGTTCAATATCGTAAAGAGTATCCAGATGTATATGATGGCCCCTCAGGTTACAATAGCCTCGGGATACAATATTTTCAGCATACAATTGTGTTTTCTGGACTACTGTAACTTGAAACCACATTCAATATAGTGTAGACACAGACATTACCGATATGCATATTGCATCTGTGCTTGGATGGAAATTCCAGCTAATCAGAATGGGTATTTTACAGGTAAAACACCAATATTACTGAAAGTGTGGTTTTATTACTGTCCGTAATGAGTGTCGATCAATGACATGGCAAGTAGATTGGAAACTGTTTTTATATTGAAAATTGTTTGAAAGAACAAGGATTTGTTCAAACCCTCCTCTTACATGTTTACCTGGGGAGATGTGTTAGTGTTACCTCTTTTGCCTACTGATCACTGCCAAGCTTTCACTGAGCATTGATCAGGAATGAACATTAGTGCAGCTGATCATCAACCCAAGTAAAGGACTCTGAAGGTGTACTGGGGGCATAAGTCATACAAGTTTGCCTACTGTTTACTGATGTTATCATATTTGTGTCACTGTATCTTTAAATTGAGGCACACAACAGAAACATATACATAGAGAGAGTGTTTAATAACACTATTGTGTTGAGAAGATAACTTTAGACACCCTACTTTCTGTAGTTTGGTAATAAATGAGCCCACGTGACAAAACCAGGGGCAATTGGATCGATCAAACAGAACAGCGGCTTTAATGAATATCTCAAGATAACTCATTTCAGGGCACATACATCAAACCCCTTCATCAGTGACATATAACAGAAAGGATGGACAAGCATAGTTAAATATACCCTTACTTCCACCCCCATGATTTCTGATTTACATAAAAACAAACCGCAATTCATAACTTTATAAATAAATAAATAAGTAAAAGTTTGCTTCGATGTGTCAGTGCAGCCTATTTAATTTGTGCAGTAATTATAATGTGCAATCCAGGAAGCTCAGAGAGACAACCAGTCCCTGATGTTAATTTAATTATGGTTGGTCTAATTAGCAAACTAGGGTTACTGACCATCGCAGACATTGCGACACTAACCTGGCTGATCGAAAGGTCTATGTTTGGTGCAAAGGAAAAAAATTATAACAGCACGGGTGAAGAGTTACAGGAAGTGATTAGAACTAAAGGTTTATAAAAAGTCATTAGACACAATACCTTTTTGTCAGATTCTTTGGAACTTAGTGTGGATTCTGTTCGAGGCGTAAAACCAGGTCTGTACTTTTATTCCCCTTTTATTTTACATTGGTTGAATGTATGTGTATTTTTATACCATCTTTTTATTGTTAATGCGCTGAATCTTTTTATGTATGTTAAATATAAAATTTAATAAAATAATCCTTTGGCTCTAAAGTTCCCCCAATTCCAAAGAGAGTGAATATCGCTAATCTGTGTATACCCCCTTTTGTGTGCTATTTGTGCATAGTGTGGGAATACTGTCTCATCTTACTGTAAAGTGGCGAGTGGTGGCAACTTTGTATGGATACATGAGTGTAAAAGGGTGCTTCACTCCTGTGTAGCCTACTGTGACAAGTGAGCTTGAGGGAATGTGGAAGCAGAGTTCCTTTACATGATTGCATCTAGGGTCAATTGTGTGTGGGGTGTACGGATACTTCACAGAATTGGTATACAGTGAGTGGATACATCTGGGTGTGGACCTTCGATCTCTGACAGCACTTATATCTACTGTAGTTGCCAAACCTCACACTCTTGCCCGGCATGTCTCAACATAGATGCCAGCATCGTAGCAGTTACTGTAAGATGAGCATGCGCGCTCCTTCAGTCAAGAAAAAAAGGGGAGGGAAGAACTATTGTTGCACTATATTATACTACACTATGTCTAGAAATTAACAAACTAAGTGATAAATACAATTGATGCCCAAAGCAGAGAAAAGTCTTTAGACGATTCTTTTAGCTTCATTAAGACCCAACTTGCAGTCCAATAAATATATCATTTAGTCTGAACCATAATTGAATCGATCTGAAATATTAAAGAACTACCACCTACAATAACAACCAAAGTCACACACTATATACATGAGAAATCCACCCCTCCATTGCTCCCACTAGCCACTTACCTTATAAGAGACAAGAAAGCATCCACCAGGATTATCCAATACTTTAATCCAATCAGCTCCCTCAAAAAAGCACAAAAAAAGAAAACTATAAGAGGCTCAAGAAGAGCAAGAAGAAGATGCCACCACCAAAAAGAGCCCCAGCCCCAAACACAACAAAGTACAACCTCTGTAAAGATTTTCAATCTATGTACCTATTAACCTCAGCCAAGACAAGCCTTTTAACCAAGGGCTTATCTTTTTGTCCCACTGACAAGTTTGATGAGTTTTCATTCTTTGTGGATCTCAACCATTTCATTAGAAAACTCACTTTCACAAGATATTTCTCATTGTTACAAAGATATGGTAGTAACACTGTGACACAAATAAAAGATCATGTTGGACCTTCTTCAGACTCTTCCATCGGAATATACCAATATCCAATACATATATCTTTAAAACCCAAATCCACTTTTTATGCATTGCATCATAAGGGATTTCATATTGAGACATTATATTCTTTAGTATCTATGGCATTCAGAGGCAAGAGCGCTCACTAATCTATCCCAAAACCCCAGTCTAGTTATTCACAATACAGATAAAGAGGCTATTCCGACATATCTTGCTGAAGCCAATAGGATCAGACACTGCTTATTATATTATTTTATGAAAAGATCCCACTCCTGAATATACCAAGGAATATAGTTCATTAATTGACCAAGCAGAGTCTCTAGGCATTCTAAACAGGAAGGAGAAAGAATTCCTGTCGAGAAACCTAGAATGGCAATTTTCTATCACCTCCCCAAGAAACATAAGGACATCTCCATTCCCCCAATAATCTCAAATATTAATTCTCTAACCAGCAAACCCTCTGAATACATTGACCTCCATCTCCAGAAATATGTAGTTATCCTTCCATTCTACCTCAGGGTTTCTGCATCTCTTATCACTTAAGGTCAAATAAATCTGTTGTGAGTACAAGTGAGTGACCCTTGACGTGTGTGCTCTGTATACCAACATTCCACACAACAAATGAACATGGGCAGTTTCTCACTATCTTGAACTAGACACTGTCATGCTCCAGGTACAGAAATTTACCCTCTCCATTTGTCCTCTCCAGCATTTTGTGCATATTACAACATAATTTTACAATTTAGGAGAAGCTCTACATACAATGTAGAACAGCTATGGGGACCAATTTTCTGCCTAACTTTGCCAACCTCAATATAGGTCTCTTTGAGGATGTTTTCATATATCAACAAGCAGCATGGATGGCCAATATTGTCCTTTATACTAAGTACATAGATGGCCTGTTGTTGATTTGAAAGGGTACACCTGCTGATCTAGATAAGTTTGTTGTTCACCTCAATAATAATGAATGGGGTTTAAAGAGGGCCTTTCACGTCCTCATGTACAGTCATGGCCAAAAGTTTTGAGAATGATACAAATATTAATTTTTACAAAGTCTACTGCTTCAGTTTTTCTAATGGCAATTTGCATATACTCCAGAATGTTATAAAGAGTGATCAGCTTAACAGCAATTACTTGCAAAGTCAATATTTGCCTAGAAAATGAACTTTATCCCCCAAAACACATTTCAACATCATTGGAGCCCTGCCTTAAAAGGACCACCTAACATCGTTTCAGTGATTGCTCCATTAACACAGGTGTGGGTGTTGATGAGGACAGGGCTGGAGATCAATCTGTCATGATTAAGTAAGAATGACACCACTGGACACTTTAAAAGGAGGCTGGTGCTTGCCGTCACTGTTTCTCTTCTGTTAACCATGGTTATCTCTAAAGAAACACGTGCAGTCATCATTGCACTGCACAAAAATGGCCTAACTGGGAAGAGTATTGCAGCTAGAAAGATTGCAGCTCAGTCAACAATCTATCGCATCATCAAGAACTTCAAGGAGAGAGGTTCCATTGGTGCCAAAAAGGCTCCAGGGCGCCCAAGAAAGACCAGCAAGCGGCAGGACCGTCTCTTAAAAGTGTTTCAGCTGCGGGATCGGGCTACCAGCAGTGCAGAGCTTGCTGAGGAATGGCAGCAGGCAGGTGTGAGTGCATCTGCACGCACTGTGAGGCGAAGACTCTTGGAGCAAGGCCTGGTCTCAAGGAGGGCAGCAAAGAAGCCACTTCTCTCCAGAAAAAACATCAGGGACAGACTGATATTCTGCAAAAGGTACAGGGAGTGGACTGCTGAGGACTGAGGTAAAGTCATTTTCTCTGATGAATCCCCTTTTCGATTGTTTGAAACATCTGGAAAACAGCTTATTCGGAGAAGAAGAGGTGAGTGATACCACCAGTCTTGACTCATGCCAACTGTAAAGCATCCTGAAACCATTCATGTGTGGGGTTGCTTCTCAGCCAAGGGAAACGGCTCTCTCACAGTCTTGCCTAAAAACACAGCCATGAATAAAGAATGGTACCAGAATGTCCTCCAAGAGCAACTTCTCCCAACCGTCCAAGAGCAGTTTGGCGCTCAACAATGCCTTTTCCAGCATGATGGAGCACCTTGCCATAAATCAAAGGTGATAACTAAATGGCTCAGGGAACAAAACATAGAGATTTTGGGTCCATGGCCTGGAAACTCCCCAGATCTTAATCCCATTGAGAACTTGTGGTCAATCATCAAGAGACGGGTGGACAAACAAAAACCAACAAATTCAGACAAAATTAAAGCATTGATTCTGCAAGAATGGACTGCTATCAGTCAGGATTTGGTCCAGAAGTTGATTGAGAGCATGCCAGGGAGAATTGCAGAGGTCCTGAAGAAGAAGGGTCAACACTGCAAATATTGACTTGCTGCATTAACTCATTCTGTCAATATAAGCTTCTGTTACTCATAATATGTATGCAATTCTATTTCTGTATGTGATAAAAACATCTGACAAACACACATAAAAACCAGAGGGCAGCAGATCATGTGAAAATATAATATTTGTGTCATTCTCAAAACTTTTGGCCATGACTGTATATTCTGTTTTACATACCGAATTCAGCGCACTGTCGGCTTTCCCAGTATGTGCCTCAGGGCTGAAGATATCAGAGGTCTTAGTTTCACGGTTCACTGTCAGAAGGGCGTTCCTGACAGTCTAGCTTGGCTGTGAGGAACATCCTCCCTGACAGTACTCGTCCATAGACTTGTACTGTTGGGACGTTCCTCACAGCTCAGCGGCATTGCTGGGCTGTAAGAAACGCCCCCTCTGACAGTACAGCGCTATGGACGAGTACAGAGAGAGGGGGCGTCCCTTACAGCTCAGCAATGACACTGAGCTGTGAGGAATGCCCCCCTCAGTACAGGGCTATGGAGGAATACTGTCAGGGAGGGCGTTCCTCACAGCACAGCTAGACTGTCAGGAACACCCTTTTGACGGAGAACCGTGAAACTATGACCCCCGATATCTCCAGCCCCAGGGCACATACCGGGAAAGCAGACAGTGCGCTGAATTGAGCGCACTGTCGGCTTTCTAGTGGTATGTAAAACAGCATATACATGAGGGCGTGAAAGGTCCTCTTTGAAGTTCACATGCATGTCTTCAGATACTGAATATTTGGACCTCATCTTGAGTACACAGGGATCAAGAGTCACCACAAAGAAACTTTTTAAAAAAGATAGATGGCAATAGCATTGTGAAATTATGTGTTTGCATTACAGGAAGTGGAAACTAAATGTTCCCTTTGGCCAATTCAAACACCTTAAACGTATTTGTACTAATGAGCAAAAGCCTTGTCCCAAGTAGAATGCCTGCCTCGCAGACAATCTGCACAAACAGGAGATAGATGGCATTACAACTTCTTGACCACATATAATCAGTCACACAGTGCCATTAAGAAGATCCTAAACGAACTTTGGCCTTTTTGAACTTTTGAGTGACCACTACCTTCGAGAGTGTATTTCCCGTTATCCAGGCTTAACTTTTAGGTGGGCACACACCATAAAAAGTATATTGGCACTAGAGATAGGAGAACGTCTAAGGATTAATTTAGTTTCTGTGGCTCAGGTCCAAGATTCGTTACAGGTCGGACAAGTTTGGTATGAATCACACCTTAAAATGCCCTTGTAGCCACTGGTGGCAAACCTGACTCAGTTCGCCCATCTCTAATTTGCACTTAGTAGACTTTGATCACTTAAAGACATACATTCAAATACATCTAGAGCTTCCAAAGGAGTTTTTAGATGTGAAGCCCCATACTGCAAATGTTGTCAAGGCGTGCAGAAAGCTTTCTAAGTTTCACCAGATCTTCAGTATTTCAGATCGGTTCAGTTATGGGTCAGTCTATAATGTATATTTATTGGAATGCAAGTGTGGCTTTCAGTACATCGGGAGAACAACAATGCCATTCCATGAACGAGTCAATAGGGATAGATAAAATGTATCTAAATGCTACGTCAGACACGTTGCCTCTAGACGTGTGCTGTCAGCGCACAACTGTGACTTTGGAACTTTTAGGGTTGTGTCTATTGAATGTATACGGAAAACTACTTTTAATAGAATTGAAGTTTAAAACAACTTGAAATGTATTGGGTTTTTAAACTCAATTCCTTATCCCAGTTGGGGATTTATGAAGCCACTGAGACAGCTGTCTAAAGGCTTTTCTCTTCTTTGGACATCCATTGTATTTATCAATTAGTCTGTTACGTTCTGGACTTATTATAGTATAATACTATCTAAAAAATACTATATATAAAATTAGTCATAGCTAATTGCTATTGGGTCATTCTTCGACCCCTGGGCAACTTGTCAATACCCTCAAGGCAACTGTAAGCCGACACAGGTAAGCGTGCTCCGTTTTCTATACATAGTGCAACAGTCAGTGCCGCTATTATAGTAATAGGACAGTAGGGCACATGCGCAGCTTAGAACCTCTGCTATGGCGCCTGCGCCAGCGTCTGAGTTGACATATGTTGGCTACGAGCACACAGTCCGACAACCACAATGGATATGTACAACCATTAATTTTAATATTGGATGCCACCTGCCTTCCCTTCTTTGGGTCTAATTAAATTTACATCTGCATTAACATTTATGAATTTTATGAAGGAAGCTAACATTTCGGTAAGTAATTAACTGAGCTATTATTGTTGAATTTATTTCTCTGAGCAGTTACCAGTGACCGCAGCTTTCTCTTTGTCATTTCTACGTGCAAACTGTTGTGGATTAACACAACCGTTCAAGGTGAGCACCCAACCTCTAGAGTCTAGGAATATTGGTCATATGTGCAAAATTAATATTGGTTTAAGGTTCTCTTTGATTTTTCATCAATTTGCTTCTTTCTGTAATAGACTGCATTAAGCGATAGTGGCTACTGGGACTGCATTAAACACTCTGCAGAGTAGCCAATTGATTTCATGAACAAGTTGCTGAGAGTTTAAAGGGATTATACCACAAATAAACATTTATCCTCAATCCATAAGATAGAGGATAGTTTGCTGAGAACCCTACCGATCCTGAGAAGAGGGGATGTTTTACCGAATTGTGAATATAGCAGCAGCGGATAGAGGCACACTTCTGTGCCGTTTGCTTTCATGGGAGCACTGGAGATAGCCAAAGTACAAGACTTGGCTATCTCTGGTGCTCCCATTTAAAGTAATAGGGTGGGGGTGCTTCAGCATCCAATGGTGCTACATTCACAATGGGGAGGTTAAAACATCTCCTGTTCTTGGGATTGGTAGGGATTTCAGCAGTGAGACCCCCACGATCAGCAATCTATCCTTTGGATAGAAGATAAATATTTTTGACATAACCCCTCTATCCTGTGATGACAGCATGGATCAGAGGTCAATTGTTTGAGATGCGAATGTCTGAGCATGGTGCTGCACCATTTCAAAATTAGGGTAGGAGCATATATTATACAGGTATATTTTGGTGCCAATTAGCTGTGGCACAGTTGTAGTGATTGACGCAGTTGGATGTAAGACATCCTAAATCTGTTTATATAAAATATACATTTACGTATATGTAAGTTACTTTTGTGAGTATTGTTTTATTAAAGTTACTTTATATTATGCAACCATATCACCAGTACACCAGGAAATAGCTGGTGTAATTTATTTCTAAGGACACTAACATATATTTGGTGTGTCAGACAACAGTCACGTAAATACTACACCACATCCCTGACAAAAGAACCCAAGTAATTCTGAAACCCTTAGGAAAGAGGTAGCTTTCCAAGGAGGTATTTTGTCCTGCTTCGCAGTACCTCCAGCTTAGTGATGTCACAAGCTGCGACCATCTTTTCTAAAGCAAGTGGGTACGCTAGCAGCCAGAGCATGCCCACAGTACTAACTCATTTTAGCATTGGATATGCTAGATCACTCAAGCATTTTATGGAAAAGAACCAAGATGGACTGATTGCCAAAACATGTCAGCTTTAAAGTGCTGAAAATAGAGTGATCTTCATTCTGTAATTTGTGTGATTTAGCGTCACTGAGTGACTCAGATTCGCAACCAAAGTTTATTTGGGGTACGAATTGTGGTTATTGAGGTTCACCTGTTCAGTATAATAGGTTTTAGTTTCAATGGTATTTATTAAATTACAATACCGTAGCAAACATATAAAATAGCATGTCAAACAAGACAAGTGGTAAAGTAACAAAAAGTAGGTCTCAAATAACACAGACAATATCACACTTCAAATGGTAGTATACAAATGAAACAATGAAAAAGGTAAACAAGGGAAAAATAAAAACATAAAAATCAACCTGAATCAAGGAAGAAAAGGGAGAAAAGTAGCGCTACAATGGGCAAGGGCAGCCAAAGTGTCAACTAAGAATCCACCAGTGGGGAAGGGAGGGGGGGAGTGATGACTTAATCCAGCCAGAGGACTAAAACTGAAGACAGTACGGAAGGCCTGGGACGCGAGACCTGTGGATTCAGGGTGCCCAAACTTTATCAAAGATCGGACGGGTGTCTGAAATAATGGAGTTCTAATGAAACATAATAAGGTTAACTTGTTGCATAACTTCAGCCACTGAGATAAATGATTTTCTGCAGTTGGAGGCGATGTGAATATGGGTGGCTAATAAAATATATTGGAGTAGTTTATATTGTGCGTATTTCAAATTAGAGGGTTTAAGGTTAAGGAGGAATACAGAGGCTTGGAATGTGAAGGACTGTCTAAAAAGCCGTTGCGCAATCCTATGGATACCTAACCAATAGCGTCAGGCATAAGGGCAGGACCAACACACATGGAGAGTCATTCCCAAGGCAGTACAACCCCTAAAGCAAAGGGGCAAAACGGTGGGAAAAAAATTGGTGGAGTCTATGGGGAACTAATTATGTCCTATGTAGAACTTTTAAAGAATACTCCATGAGGGTGACCTTTCAACTGCATTTGCCAATAGATGTACAGCAGTAGACCCATTGGGTTGGGGTCAGGGTAATGTCAAGGTCTCGCTCCCAGGTCACCATAAAGTCAAGTTTACTGTTAGGGGGAGAAGCATTGAGCAATCCATAAATATAGGAGATGGAACCTTTATCAGCTGCTCTAAACAAACACAATCTCTCGAAGCTCGAGGGAGAGCTCTCTGGAATGAGTGGGGCAAGAGAACGTAGAAATACCTGTACAGTCTGAAAGGCCTCTGTGGGGAGCGGGGAAAATGTAGTAGTAAAATAGTCTTTGGTGAAGACCTGCTGGTTACAGAGTAAGTGGTGAAGGTGGCGAAACCGTGTGTGTCTCCAAAAAACAAACACCTTGGGGGAGAGGCAATATTTCTATTTATTAGTGTATTTTTGGTGTGTGTTGTCTGTCTACAATAGGCACACAAGGACTCACAGTAGTCAATGCTGCAAGTCACACTTTTGTTTTTTCACATGGACACATGCATGCACTATTTTAGTTGTAGAGGATACAGACTTGAAGGCAATTTTCTCCAAAGGTCTCCAAGTCCATCACCTTTACATCTCCACAGACATACAGACCTCCACACAGATAAAAAAAAAAATCATGCATTTTTGCTGGCAATTTTTCATATGCTCATGTGAATCAGGTCTAATGGTATGCAATGGATTCTGGGCAACAAATACAGAGAATAGAGGTGTTAGGTAGAGTATAGTAGTAGTCAGATGCACTGAAGACCACTCCTTCATCATTATAATTTGATTACTGCATTTTAGGACCGTAGAACAGTATAAAATACAAAATGTATTAAACCGCTTAAGGAAATTTCCAAGGAAATAGATAACAGCATTTGTAATGATATATTCTCCATCACACAAGCAACACCTGCGAGCGCATTAAGCATTTTACCAGTTGAGAGGGTTCAATAATGCTCGATGCTTTCCTGGGGTAATACGAGCTCGTATTAAACACTATTTTTAATTGAATCTAGTAGAATAGATGCCATAATGCATTCTTCATTAGAAGGAACATATGGCTGCACCAGCCTCCCCTAAAGTGAAAACTATTATGAATTTACAGTTTTCTTCCAACAGTAATGGTGTTTTTAGTGAAGTTAGTTAGGCACCTGCATTTTTGTTCTACTGGAATCACACCAGAAAAAGAAAAGAGTAAGGCTGAAGCCCCACGTGACGTAAATGTCGCGGTTTGCCTGTGGCGGAAACGCCGCAGAAAAAAATGCACACTGTGGATTCAGAAGCGCCTATACTGAATTAATTATTGCACTTGAAAAAGGGATACTTTTTTACCGAAACGCATTGTGATTTTAATGAATAAAGTGAGAACTACAGTTCAACCATACGTGACTATAAGCCCTGATTGTCCAAGCGCGCGTGTTGTCCTGCCAAAACCTTGGTTCCTATCCAAGTCTACTGCACACCGTGGAAAAAAATGCATCATTTTACAGTCACTGTATAGTGGATGGGATTCTAGTGAATCCCATCTCCATAGTGCAGGAAAATATGCGCTGCGACACGCTGCGATTTCCAAAACCGTTACGGTTTAGATTAAAAAATGCTCTGCACAATATGGCAAAGATCATGCCATCATTCACATGACACCCATGACACGGTTGTTTTTAAAAACATAAATGTTTTTATGGATCTATTCACATGTTCGTTTATTTGAAGGACTGTTTTTCAACAGGCATCAAAAAAAACGACATGCTCTATTTTTGTACATTTTGACAGACCTAGATATAAATAATTATAAACAAAATGGCTATGGAAGGGCCAGTTCATGTGAATAAGCCCCTTCAACGGGCTTCAATTAACCAACACAGCGCTGTCGTGTGAATAAGGCCATATTTTCAGCCAACCAATGGACAAAAATTTCCCACACAATCCGATTTTTTAAAAGATCATTGGTGGAAATCTCAGACTGCACACTGACACAAAAATGGCCCAGAATAGAACAAGCTGTAAGTTTTTTCATGTGGACCCATATACTGTTTGATGAAAAAGTGAATTGCTAGACCACAGCAATCTGAAGTAAAATTGGCAAAACCACTTTATATGGTCACTTAGTGATGAAAACTTGTAAAACTTAGGCTAAGGCGGGCTGCAGGCTGCAAAAAAGCACTGTGGGAAAAACCGCGGTGGCTACGCAGCACTTTTCACAGAAAGTACTTTCTGCTTCCATTATACGTATAGGGAAATCACTGGCATTTCCATAGGTATAATTGACATGCTGCGATTTCCAAAAATCGCAACGGTTTTGGAAATCGCAGCATGTTTGCTGCGCATATTTTTCCGCCATGTGTGCCTGGGATTCGCTAGAATCCCATCCACTTTGCAGGGACTGTAAAATGCCACGATTTTTGCCACAGTATTTCCGTCATGGCCAAACAACTGTGTTTCCACCACGTGAGGCCCCGGCCTTAAATGGTCATTAACTTTTTAGTCTGATTTAATAGAGCATGTTATTCTTGAACAAAATGTAATGCACTTTAACCCCTTCCCATCGTTCTTGACTCCCCGTTTTACAAACCCCATAACTTTTTTTATTTTTCCATTCACAGAGCCATATGAGGGATTAATGTTTGCGGGAAAAATTGTTCTTCATGATGGTACCATTTATTATTCTGTACAGTGTATTGGGAAGCTGGAAAAATTTTCAGAATGGGTGGAATTGGAGAAAAAGTGCATTTGTGCGACTTTCATACGGGCTTCATTTTT
This sequence comes from Leptodactylus fallax, assembly GCA_947044405.1. Taxonomy (NCBI): domain Eukaryota; kingdom Metazoa; phylum Chordata; class Amphibia; order Anura; family Leptodactylidae; genus Leptodactylus; species Leptodactylus fallax. Next base: position 3,405,970 of record CAMRHE010000192.1, on the reverse strand, counting down.
ACAGCGTTCACTCTGCAGCCAAAATAACATGGGAGATTCGCTACACTATTGAGGCTGATCATCGATATAGAATTTGTACTTCTCCAACAATCATGGCAGATGAGGTCAGACTTCCCCAGTGCCTTGTTGGCTGGGCATAACTAAACAGATGTACAGTGGGGAAAAAAGTATTTAGTCAGCCACCAATTGTGCAAGTTCTCCCACATAAAAAAGATGAGGCCGGCCTGTAATTGTCATCATAGGTAGACCTCAACTATGAGAGACAACATGAGAAAACAAATCCAGAAAATTACATTGTCTGATTTTTAAAGAATTTATTTGCAAATTATGGTGGAAAATAAGTATTTGGTCAATAACAAAAGTTCATCACAATACTTTGTTATATATCCTTTGTTGGCAATGACAGAGGTCAAACGTTTTCTTTAAGTCTTCACAAGGTTGGCACACACTGTTGCTGGTATGTTGGTCCATTCCTCCATGCAGATCTCCTCTAGAGCAGTGATGTTTTGGGGCTGTCGCTGGGCAACACGGACTTTCAACTCCCTCCAAAGGTTTTCTATGGGGTTGAGATCTGGAGACTGGTTAGGCCACTCCAGGACCTTGAAATGCTTCTTACGAAGCCACTCCTTCATTGCCCTGGCGGTGTGCTTGGGATCGTCGTCATGCTGAAAGACCCACTGTAACGTCCTTGCCTGTCCGGGCTTTGGCGTCGTCCTCCGGGCACACGCTGCGGCGCAGGAGGCGTGCCCGGTTGTAATTCTTTCCTTGGGTTTTTCTTGTATTGTCTGAACACTGTCCTATTCCCTCACCTCCTTAATTGATTTTCCACCACGCCCTTCTCCTTCACCTTGCTCTCCCCCTGCTCCACTAAGAGTTAACTTTAGTCCTGCCTTTGTGATTGACAGCCTGTCCTCCTATCAAGTCTGGGGCGGGTTCTTTCTCCCTATTTATTGTTTGCTCACTTTCCCATTGGCGCCTGCTATTGCATTTCACTTACTGGCTATACTCCTTGTTCCTTGTTACCTGCTCTTCTGATTTTCTGACCACTGGCTTTCCTTTGACTATTCTCTTGGATTTTGATTCTGTACTGCATTGCTCAATTGTTACCGACCCCTTGGCTAGCTGACCTCCCTTTGTTGTTTGTGCGTCCTGTCTGCGTTCTGTGTTGTCACTCATTCAGAGTAGGGACCGGCTCCAAGTTGTTCCTGTCATTAGGACAGTGAGACAAGTAGGTAGGGACAGGGTCTGGGTCAACTTTAGGACTCACTGTTTCTGTATTCCCTTCCTCTCAGGTTTTTGCAGCAGCACTGGAGAATTGCTCAACTGGAAATTCCCTTTCACCCAGCCATGTTTCAACTTCAATGCCTTTGCTGATGGAAGGAGGTTTGCACTCAAAATCTCACAATACATGGCCCCATTCATTCTTTCATGTACACGGATCAGTCGTCCTGGTCCCTTTGCAGAGACACAGCCCCAAAGCATGATGTTGCCATCCCCATGCTTCACAGTAGGTATGGTGTTCTTTGGATGCAACTCAGCATTCACTCTCCTCCAAACACAACGAGCTGTGTTTCTACCAAACAGTTCTACTTTGGTTTCATCTGACCATATGACATTCTCCCAATACTCTTCTGGAACATCCAAATGCTCTCTAGCAAACTTCAGACGGGCCCAGATATGTGCTGGCTTAAGCAGGGGGACACGCCTGGCACTGCAGGATCTGAGTCCCTGGCGGCGTAGTGTTTTACTGACGGTAGCCTTTGTTACGTTAGTCCCAGCTTTCTGCAGGTCATTCACTAGGTCCCCCCGTGTGGTTCTGGGAGTTTTGCTCACCGTTCTTGTGATCTTTTTGACCCCATGGGGTGAGATCTTGCGTGGAGCCCTTGATCGAGGGAGATTATCAGTGGTCTTGTATGTCTTCCATTTTCTAATTATTGCTCCCACAGTTGATTTCTTCACACCAAGCTGCTTGCCTATTGCAGATTCAGTCTTCCCAGCCTAGTGCAAGTCTACAATTTTGTTTCTGGTGTCCTTCCACAGCTCTTTGGTCTTCACCATAGTGGAGTTTGGAGTGTGACTGTTTGAGGTTGTGGACAGGTGTCTTTTATACTGATAACAATATCAAACAGGTGCCATTACTACAGGTCCAGTGGAGGACAGAGGAGCCTCTTAAAGAAGAAGTTACAGGTCTGTGACAGCCAGAAATCTTGCTTGTTTGTAGGCGACCAAATACTTATTTTCCACCATAATTTGCAAATAAATTCTTAAAAAATCAGACAATGTGATTTTCTAGATATGTTTTCTCATTTTGTCTCTCATAATTGAGGTCTACCTATGATGTCAATTACAGGCCGGCACCATCTTTTTAAGTGGGAGAACTTGAACAATTGGTGGCTGACTAAATACTTTTTTTCCCCACTGTATAATACAGTTGTATTAAATAATAACAAGACCAACTATACACAAAGTATATTAAAATATCAGGCATATAATAATAACAAGGCATGTGGTGCCACAGTCCTGGAATGTGTATATACTGAATTTCCCCACTGTGGGACTATTAAAGGACTATTATTATTATTATTATATATATACAGTAGGTCAAGAAATGTTGCAAATTTTTACACAATTTTTCACAAATTTTAGTTACTACTTCTCTAAGATTATTGTCTATATCAGTAGAATATTTTCAATAGTAATTCATCCTATTCTAAAATTAATAATGGATTTACTGAGAAGAAAGATGTTCGCTCCAATTAACAAATGGAGCACCATCGCCTCTTTTGATAGAAAACTCAATGGTTTGGATATTCCGTGTTTGATGGTAAAATCATCTTTCATCTAAATGTTCACTTCTCAGCTACAAAGAACTAAATAAAAAAAAATACTCATTAGGCAAATTTATCATTCAGTCCACTTAGTCTAGTTATAAAAATGTTAACTTTCAGATCTAAATCCCATATTCAATATTGGCTGTCAAGAGACATGATTATTTTGGTATGTATTTATAGTTCTTATTCTAGGAATCAAAAATGAATAGCATTTTCATCTAGAAACTACAGTAGTCAGAGCTGAAAAGAGACAAAACTGTCATTCCACCCTCACAATTTTGACCCCTCTAAGCCTAAATTCACATCCAGAGCAGATCAGTAATAAATCACCAGCCGAAAAAATGCTGCAAGCTGACTTTTCTGTACAGCGATATCAATTTAAAAAAACGGACACCCGACAGACCCCATTATTGTCAGTCGGGTTCTGTCCGTGTCCGTCATGGAATGGATCCGTTTTTGTCCATTTTCTTATTCTTCTGGTCCTTCGAAGAACCAGAAGAACGGATGACACAATACTGACGTCATTTATAATGATTTATAACATATATGATGTCAAATACAATCATTTGTAGATGGCTTTCTGGTCAAGTTCCTATTCTTAGTTGTAATTAATTGGTTTATGGGTTTTGCTGTATATAATAAATACTCCAAAGGAAACATTAAAGAATAGACCCCAGCGGTCCACCTAATATGAAAAACTACATGGCTGCATTATTACTCTGGAGGACTTTTCCTTTACAAATGGGTTACAATCAATATTGTACAGCGCAGTCATCCGGTACACAGATTGGGAGGTTTGATTCATCCAATTTCCTTGAGAGTCGATGTGCCAAAGACTAATTTATAAATTTAAAGAAATGTTTACCTAGGGCAAGAAACATAGATATAGTATTAAATATTACCATCAATATTTTACTTAACTTGTATTAATAGGTTCTATATGTTCAATTGCTTTCCTATTTCATATGATTGGAATTAGTTATGAATACTTTGTTTTTGGAGAGTGATTAGTTTGGTTATAATTATCAATACATTTTGTTATATATGTCATTTAAAATGTATCATTTCTTATTATCTAAAAAGTTACAAAGTAAAGAGTAATTTTGTTATATACAGTACCAATAACAGAATTACTGACAGGGCTCCAAATAACCAACTTCATATAGCTAGCACTAGAAGAAGCTGTGTAAGGCTGGGGCCACCAGAACATTTTAATCCCTTAACAGTCACATTAAAATTTCAAACCCTCCTGAGAATGTCACTTTTTTTATTCCAGACTTCGAACTTATGGCTCAAATAAATATTGCTGGCACATATCTCTGGTGCCTTATGTGCATTTTAACCCTTTAGGGATCTAAAGAATTATAGCTTTAAACCAGTAATATTTTATCCCTCTCTGCATTCCAACTTTCATAACTTTTTACATTTTATTTCAATGTAGCTTTACAAGACCTTGTATTTTGTGGGCACATAAGACTTTTTGATCAGTTATTACTTTTCATTTTTGAGAGGTGAGATGAACAGAAAACATACATTCTGGCATCTGAATTTTAAGGTTTATGAAGTTTATCATGTCTAATAAATAACATCCTAATTTCATTATAGGGGTTGTTACGGATGTGGTGGTGCCAATTGTGTGTTTTTATTTATTGTTTATTAACAAAAGGGAAAAAATTCTATTTTTACTTTTTATCTTGTGGCAGTTCATCTATTCAAGTGGCTTGTTTGCTGGAGTGGGAAGAAGAAAAGAGCAGGTTCCACTCCATATAGCAGAGCAGTCCAAGGTTTGGGTTGCTTATTGAACCTCATTAGGCATCACTTGGGAGTACTCCTAAAGAAAGGAGATTATCACTGAGACATTGCTGACTCAAGGGCCTGGAGAGCGGCACAAACAAGTTCTGGTATGAACGCCGTATTGTTTTGAGGGTCTAGGCGTTAGGCCGATACCCTGCTAGTAAGGGACACTATATTGTGTAGTTAGTGGTCAGACGACCAGGATTTGTTTGTTGTTAGAACTGTTTTGTGAACCTGTGTTGTTTCTCTGCTCGCTGTGGCTGGAGAAAATAAAGCTGCTGAGGTCAGTTTTGAAAACCTGAACTGCCTGTGTGGAATTGAAGCTCTTGATGTGCTAACCATCTTAGGCTGGAGATGGCGATCCCGTGAGCCAAAATTACCCCTGAGTTGTCACAATCTGTAAAACTATTTAGGTTCTGCAGTCAGCATTGACAACAGCATATAAGGGGTTAAATGGTAAGTATGCTTTCTGATTGATAATGGGGCTGATATCATGAAGAAAAGTCTATGATACCCCATATCTGATCAGCATGTGGATGAGATATGGTTAAATCTTTGTTAACCCGCAGCAGTGAGCTCCTCCAATGGAGACTGCAGACAAACAGAATATTATAATTCAACCCCATAGCTATGTGATGTGAAGTAAGGAATTTGAAGATTTGGAGCTGAACAGGAAACAATGAAGCAACATAGATTTTTGTACCTGTTTAGATGAAGAAAAATAATAAAACCAATCTAGGTGCTCAGACAGAGGAGGGAGCTTCTTCTGCCTCACATCACCCTAGTGGTAAAGTACCCTAGAGGAACTTTAGCAAAGGAGCTGTGCCTGCTAGATTGCTTCTGGGTTCTGTATGATACAGCAAGGACCCAGGACTAACTGCTGGAGTCAGAAAATGCTTTGACTGTAGAAGATTAACTCCTCAGATGCCGTGATCCATATCGATTTTGGCATCTAGGTGGTTGGTGAGGGAAGCCTCTTCTTTCAACTCCCCCCCCCCCACTTCCTTCCCATCCGTTGGGCTGCACCAAGGATAGCCTGAGGTGGAAAGTGGCATGATGGCCCTCCCCCCCCCCCCGCCTTTCCTGGACTTCCCAGCCTAGAGAGCTATGATGATGATGATGATGATGATGATGGAGATTTATCAATTCTGACATAGAGGGATGATATTGTGACGTCCATTTTGCATGTGCCACAACTCCCATTTTGCGCCTTGCTTGCCACATTGAGTGAATGTGGTTGTGGCAAGGATGCCTCAGCCTAAAATAGTAATTATAATTCATGTCCTGGTGCTGGGATGTGCAGAGGCCAGAGCCTCTATATAAATCACTCATTCCCTGAACCAGTCGGGGCCTTTATTAAGACTGGCATTAAGATACGCTAGTCTTAATAAATCTGCCCCATTGGCTGCAGTGTGTATATGCCATAAAAACGAAACACAAATATTGACAGAATTGTAGCTTTTCCTCACGCCTTACCCACCAACATGTTAATAAGCCATCAGCATACTCAGAGATGAGCAGTATGCTTGTTCTAAATTACACAGTTATTTCAGGACTTACATACAGAGATAACAGAAGCACTGATAATGCATTGTTCTAGTCCTTATCAGGGTTCAGAAGCTGAGAGCATTCTGCAGAGATAGGGAAAGAGCAGAGAATATAGGTGGCTGGGAACAAGGAATGAATCATCAGTCTGTCTGCTAGAGCTAGATATCAGAGGTGTTCTGTAACCTAGGCAATGAGGTGCAAACAATGAGGGGACATATTCAGCTGTATCTGACAAATGGAACAAGACAGGTAAAGCAATATATATTGGTTAAAACACTTAAGATAGCTTAAGCTACAAGTTTAAAGAGGGTCCATTCACTATCTCCACTAATTCCAGTTCTGTTAAAATGCACTGCTCCACTGATTCCAGCGCAGTTGGAAGTTTTTCTCTAGCCCCCACCGTTCCCAAGAAATCAGTGCAGTTTGGTGACTGATATGTTAACTAGCTTGTCTACTGTCAGGTGGGCAGTGTCAGACAGGAGCATTATTGGGCACCAGAACTAACAGCAATTATTGCTCTGGAATGGTGGGGACTAGAAAAAAAAATTCCAACTATCTCAAAATCAGTGGAACATAACCCATTAAATAATAGAAAGAGCTGGACTTGGCCAAGGTGGTGAAAAGTTCCCTTTATTTATGATCCTGGAAATGGGAATACCCCTTTAATGCACGAACTAAGCTGCATCCTTATTCCCATCTCCAGGATCATATTTAAAGAGGACTTTTCATCACCTCTGTTCTGTTGTACACTCCCACTCGCCTTTCCCTACTATGTTGGGATTCGTTGGTCTGGAAGCGGAGAGAATCACATGGCGACAGTGGTCACTGGAGAGCAAACGGTGACTTTTATGTCATCATCAGTCCCTCTCCAGTAATTTGGTTTTGTGACTTGTTTCAGAACTACTCAAGGGATGAATGCTATTTTACAGTGATATTACTGAAGTGGATGTATTATACAGTAGTACATAATAACCAGCAACTTTTGGATTGCAGTGAAGAGCAAATTCACTATCTGGCAGAGCAGGGATAATGTTCACGCAAACTATATAATTACATTTGGCCTCAATAAGAAGGAGGCGGTAATGTCTTAGTCACACGATAGATTTCTCCGGCCATGGGCAAGCCGTTGTATTAACAGCCTGCACGCCGCCTCATAGACATTAATGGATTTATTCACACAACATTTTTTTAACGGCCCGTGTGACCAATCTGTTAAATAACAGAATACGCCATTTCCCAGGCTATTTTCATGGATCCCTCAATAGATTCAAGTAACCCTCGGATGTACACACGGTTGTGAACAAAGTACGAGTGCACAGCACATTAATCTGAATATGCACTTCTTTTGAAGCTTTTAATAGTAAGCATTTTTCTGTTACTGGAAAGAAAAGTTTATTACAGGGCAAAGAAAAATATTGGTGGTATCCAGTTTATCACTTGCAGAAACGCATGGACCTTACCATCATGAAAAATGTAATTGTATCAATTGTAAGTTTAAAAACCAGCATGGGAGCTTCCAGATGTGAAAGAATAGTGGCATTGTAATTACCAGATTTTCATGAACTCCACCAGTTCTTATTTTGCAACTACTAAATTCCATTCCAATGCAATACATGTTCTGGATAATATAATTATTTTTCTATGATTAAACATACCAAATACAGAGAACAATAATACTAGTCAGACTGACAGAGGTCTTTATATCGCCACCTAGTGGTTATTGGTGGTCATGGTTCTAGAAACTAAACAGCTGCATTGTAGATTATTGTAGAATCCTCTGCACTGCCTGTAACATCTTAAAGATGACACTACAAAAGAATATCAAAGAACCAGCTCATGGGATAGTGGGCCATATACATACAAGTCAATCAAACCAAATCCTCTTTGTGATAAAAGAACCCCACTTATATTTATCATCTGTGAATAACATTATGTGTGTATGTAATGCCTTGGACTAGTCAGGGTGAGACTATTATCCTTCTGTGATCACAGGGCCAGATCTCCTGCCGTTTTATGGAAAGAGGGGAGGTTGTGACTGGAAATTGACCTCATATTTGTAGGTACTCAGCTTTGCCAGGTGCTGATGGTGGTGGAGATCTCCTCCTCATACAGAGGGGGTGTGTCTGAATTAGCCAGGCGCTCACCATTACAAAAAGTGTGGATTTCATGAGAGTGTGTCACACTTTGGAAGCCAGCAAAATGCTGAGTGTGCCCAGCGCATCTGAGAACCTCCAAGCTCCATGGAAGCAAAAGGACTCTATTATACAAACTGTTTTGCTTGTCTGTCATCTTTGTTTGCCTTTTATTTATAGCCCTGAACCCTTGGGTATTAAATCATTCAACTTAATGGTGATTCATGGGTGAGTGTGGTTTCTACTCAGCCTATTAAGTCAGTAGTGGTGGCAGCATGTATCTGGGGTGCATGGATTGTGTTGGGGTGCAAGATTGAGTGAGTGGTGTAAATTAATCCCTGACAGCCGCACCCACATCACTTGCTAAGAAGGTCTGTAATGTGACACTCTAAAAGAAACCCAAAGACCATACAGTTTTGTGGCATAGAAATGATAGTAGCATTTGGTTTTTGAAAGTGGCATAACACATATCCATAGGGTCCAGTGGCATAGGGGTTGTCCAGGCAAAAATGGACTAAAAGTTTTTAAATTGGCTGGGGGTGGTGGGGGAAAAAAAATCATCACCTTTCCCTGGTGCGCCGATGCCTTCTAGTGTCGTTCGGTCCTCTCGGTCCATTGTTATCATGTGACCACTGAGGACAATCAGCAGCTTCAGTGGATCCGGGACGTCACAGCCAGTGAGCAATTTAAGAAGATGGCAGAGTAGCAGGACCAGACCGTGCTGGGAGGACTCCGGAGCACCGGGACAGGTGAGTATGATATAATTTAGTTTTTTTTTTTTTTTTTTTTTTACCTCCCCTGACTTATTTTAAAAAATAAAACAATTGCCTGCACAACCTCTTTAAGCAGCAAATTCATAACCTGAACAGCATATGATTATTTTGGTCCTTTTATACAAAGGCATTTTGAAGTACAGATAATGCTGATGACTAGAGATAAGTGAATCAAAGCTGCAGAAGTGAAATTCGATCCGAATTTCTGGAAAAATTCGATTCGCATCGAATCCGAATTTCCTCACTCTTCGTGGTAACGATTCGCATTTAGTTCAAAATGGCTTCTCTACATATCAGAACATGGGGCAAGGAACTCTGGGAACGTTGGACCACCCACAATGCCATTCGTGCAGCCAATCAGCAGCCAGCCCTGTGATGTCACATCCCTTTAACCCCTTTGCGAGCGCACATGGCATGTTTGACCGCTGCATCCAAGGTGTTAATACACCTTGGATGCAGCGGTCAAACATGACCGTGGCATCCAAGGGGTTCCTCCATTTTGACGCCCACCCCGGCTCTCTGCAGCCAATAAATAACTTTTTGTTACGCGATTTGCCAAAATTCGCGAAATTCGGCGAATTTTTTAATACTTTGCTCATCTCTACTGATGACCTAGTATTCAAAATTGATTTGGGGCTAGAAATCCTTACTAAGGGCGAATCTATTAGATTAATCGTCCAATCCTAGTGGTGGGGAAGGGGAGCCTGTCTCTCAGTTAGGGCTACACAGTGACTTTGTAATGTAAGTGAATGGATTGGCGTTGCAACCCCAAATGTGCAGAGATGTCTAGTCACAAAAAGATAGCGTACTGCTCCATTTATTTATTTATTTTTGTGTCTAGAAGTAACAGGACCCTGGGGTCACAATGGGACTCCACTAATTTACATTTGTGAAATTGTAGTAGGGCAACGCGGCCATCTTTGGTTTGCACAACAGGAGTTGTGGCTAAAGTCACTGAGTAGCCCTAGACCAATCCGTAATATTGAGAGCTCTGCTAACTTTAAATCATGGTGGTGAAGGGGATGGATAGAGTGCTTGAGACCCATTCCCCTCCCTGGTGACTACCAGGGAGTGGATTAAGGGGGGTTCAGAAAGTTAGGGGGATACCCCCATTTTATTCATTCTTAAAGAGGACCTTTCACGTCCATATGTAGATGCGGTTTTACATACCGCTAGAAAGCCGACAGCGCACTGAATTCACATTATGTTCCCCGGGGCTGGAGATATCTGCGGTCTTAGTTTCACCGTTCACCGTCAGAAGGGCGTTCCTGACAGTCTAGCTGGGCTGTGAGGAACGCCCTCTCTGACAGTACTCGTCCATAGCCCTGTACTGGGGAGTGGGGGCGTTCCTCACAGCTCAGCGTCATCACTGGGTGGTAAGGAATGCCCTCCATGACTGTACTCATCCCATAGTCCTGTACTGTCAGAGGGGGCATTCCTTACAGCCCAGTGATGACGCTGAGATAAGTGAATCGAAGCTGCAGAAGTGAAATTCGATCCGAATTTCTGGAAAAATTCGATTCGCATCGAATCCGAATTTCCTCACTCTTCGTGGTAACAATTCGCATTTAGTTCAAAATGGCTGCTCTACATATTAGAACATGGGGCAAGGAACTCTGGGAACGTTGGACCACCCACAATGCCATTCGTGCAGCCGGGGCTGGAGATATCGGCGGTCTTAGTTTCACCGTTCACCGTCAGAAGGGCGTTCCTGACAGTCTAGGTGGGCTGTGAGGAACGCCCTCTCTGACATTACTCGTCCATAGACTTGTACTGGGGGAGGCGTTCCTTACAGCTCAGCGTCATCACTGGGCGGTAGGGAAAGCCCCCCCCCCCGATTGTACTCGTCCATAGCCCTGTACTGAGAGGCGTTCCTCACAGCTCAGCGTCATCACTGGGCTGTAAGGAATGCCCCCTCTGACAGTACAGGACTATGGGATGAGTACAGTCATGGAGGGCATTCCTTACCACCCAGTGATGACGCTGAGCTGTGAGGAACGCCCCCACTCCCCAGTACAGGGCTATGGACGAGTACTGTCAGGGAGGGCGTTCCTCACAGCCCAGCTAGACTGTCAGAAACGCCCTTCTGACGGTGAACGGTGAAACTAAGACCGCCGATATCTCCAGCCCCGGGGCACATAACGGGAAAGCCAACAGTGCGCTGAATTCAGCATGCTGTCGGCTTTCTAGAGGTATGTAAAACCGCATATACATGAGGACATGAAAGGTCCTCTTTAAATTGAGCTGAGGCTACACCTTTGCCACCACAGTAATAACAACGTCAGTAAGGACCAAGGTCCACAACACTGCCACAACATTCTTCTAAAAGACAGATTGCTACCTTGCTATTATTGTCTGTCTGTCCTAGGACGGCAACCTCTTCTTCCTGTGTAGCAAGTGACTACACAATGCACTGCACACTGCAGCAGCCGAGTCAGGAAGCAATGCAAAAAGAATATTATCGCTGATAGGCTGAAGCTCAGTGGCCTCAGTCAATCAGTGTTTTGATGAAATTCAGCATCATTGCTCTTCTATCGCCGGGAGAGCACTGATGCCAGCTCAAGCAGTGCCCCTTTGTTTCACATATCTTGTCTAATGGTCAGCTTTTGTGTCAACTGAGCGGGCCCCCCTACCTTTCCAGGCTCCTGGGCAGCTGAAGTGGCTGCACATGCAATACACCCACCCCTGGCACAGAGTGATGTAACAGTATCGGGATATGTACACTGTGATGTTACAATACAGGAATAATGCACACAGTAGTGATGTCAAAGTACTACTACAATGCACAAATTGAAATCGCAGTACAGGGATAATATTCATAGTGATGCCACCGTACAGGGATAATAAATACAGTGACGTCACAGTACTGGGATAACAAATGGTGATGGCACAGTACAGGGATAATAAACACAGTTATGTCACAGTACAAAGTTTAATAAACAATGATGTCACAGCACAGGGATAATGACCATAATGCATACACACATAGATCACTGTATACATTTTGACATCACTGAATATGAAGAAAGTATTTATACGCAGGCATATCACATCCAGGCATTATGAGTTCACAGTAAAGTAATGGAGATGCAGTTTTCCATCCCTTTCCATTATCTAATGTATCTCTAATTGCACCCTAGGTCTCCTTGGAAATGAGCCCCCTTAGTTGTTGGGCTCCATAGCAGCTGCTATGTCTGTTTCCCTTGCAGTTACGTCCATGGTTATGGGTAATAATTTCTTAACAAAACTTTGTCATTACAATAAATCACATATGAATAATATGAGACGATTAATCTTTGCTTAGGTCATATTAACTCACATACTATAACTTTCACCCCCACAGAGTGCATTAAACTTAAAAAGTGGTACGGGCGGGTGCTTTTTGCATAGGTAAATCCTGAAACATCCTGAAGGACTGACTTCCCAGCTGATTGGCTGTACTGGTGACAAATCTCGATTCTGTCTTCCAATTTCCCCAGGTTGGAGAGTCCAGCTAATGTTAATCAAACAAACTGCTTGGGGCTCATAAGCAATGGCAGCTAACCCCTTCCTGCCGTGGCTACTGCAACAAGCTCAGTGACATAGTTTAAACCAACTAAGTTCGTGGCCACAGATGCCATGGGCATGCATTCTTAATGTCTATTCATACTAGCTACATTGGATATTATGGTTAAGGTTTGTGTATAAGGCACCGTATACTGTAGGTATAATATAGTAACAAATAGTAGTAAATGTCAGTCTTCATATCCCCTACACCGATGGAGAGTGTGCCTCATAACCAGTCACACCCTCCACCATGTCATGCCCTGCCTGCGTACCTGCACTGAAATCTATGCCAGCTTACAGTTGCTGTAGATTTCAGGGATCATTTACGGCAGTAAATTGGCATCGATTTCATGGATCATTTATGTCAGTAAATTTTTTTGTGCAGTCTGAGCATTTTGTCAGTCTCAGCTTTCATGTGCTGCCATTATTGCAGCTCTTGCTGTAACAGCTCTTGCTGTAACAGAAACGGAGAAATCAAAAAAACTAGTTCAAAATGTAATTTTTATATGCCACAGCATGTAAAATTCATAAAAGAACTGCAATTATGCTTCGTTTTTACGTTTTGCAGGGTTATTTTTACAAAAATATGGAGTTGCCATATTATTACACCTGTAAATTTTAAATTTCTGTGTAGAGGGAAGCATAAGGTGACATTTTTTTTTTTGTGGGGCAAGAGTACTTTGTAGGGATACCATTTTGGATAATGTCTGTTGCTTTCATCACTTTTTATTTTCTTTTTTTATGGGAAGCGAAATGGCAAAAAAATGGTGATTTGGCCATTTTGATTTTTTTTTTCCCCCAATACGGCACTTACTGTATGAGTAAATGTCTATGAGTAAATCACTATATTTCATTTGAGGCCTGCCACAGGCAAGCATCAATAGACATATAGTTAAGGCGGGCCTAAGTATCTTCATAAGGCTCTTGTAATATTCCCCTGCGCCAGAGTCATACTGGAGGAACAACAGGAGAAGGAGGCAGGAGTAACTAAGGTAGGCCCTTTTTTTTTCAGTTTGGGGGCCATAATAAAAGGGTTAATACCGGGTATTATAGTCGAGTCTCTGCTGTATAATACAGAGAATATCTGGCCACCATATGTAAACACCCAAATTTTACCATAATAGTATGGCAGATGTCGGGAAAGGGTTAATAAAGTATATTACAAAAATGTTCAACAAACCCCTCCCTATACAACAGAAAAAAAGAAAGTTAAAGGACAGTTACACTTTAATTCTAGGTGTCAAAAAATGGTTTCAGCTGAAGCTTCCCTTTGTGTTAATGGCGCAGCCCAAAAGTGCGTTAAGGACACGGCCTCATTTTTCAAAACTGATGTATCACTTTATATGGCAATAACTTTGAGATGCTTTAACTTGCACAAGTGATTTTAAGATTTTTTTTTTTTTTTTCGTGACCATGTTAGTGGTAAACATTGATCAATATTTTGCTATTTATTTCTAAAAAAAAAAAAATAGGAAATTTGACGGAAATGTGAAATGCTCTGCTTATCAGACAGTCTTACCACCCAAATACATTAATAAATATTATCTACCATATCTCTGCTTTATATTGGTAACATCTTTTAATCGTCCATTAATTTATTTTGGACATTAGAAGGCTTACAAGTGTAACAGCGATTTTCCAGATTTAATTTCCCAAACTAATTTCTTGGGGACCACTTCAGTTCTGAAGAGATTATAAAGGCCTATATATTAGAAATCCCACATAAATCACCCCATTTTCAAAACTGCACCCCTGAAATAATTCAAAACAGCATTTTGGAAGTTTGTTAACCCTTTTAGCATTTCAGGGGAATTAAAAAAATATGAAGGTGAAATTTACAGTCATCTACAGTCAGGCTTCAGACCCCCTCACTCCACATAAACTGCCCTACCAAGGTCACTAATGACCTTCTAGGTGTCCTCCAAGGTTCCGTCCTAGGATGCCTCCTGTTCTCCATCTACACCCTCGACCTTGGCCAACTCATAGAATCCCATGGTTTCCATTACCATTGCTATGCTGACGACACCCAAATATATCTCTCTGGACCAGACATTACCTCTCTGTTGTCCAGAGTCCCAGAATGTCTAGCAGCCGTAGCCTCCTTTCTCTCCTCCCACTTTATCAAACTCAACATGGGGAAACGGAGTTCATAATCTTCACCCCTCCTCGCACGGCCCCCTACCTGACCAATCTATCAAAGTTAATGGAACCACACTCACCCCAGTCCCACAGGTCCGCTGTCTTGGGATAACCTTAGACTCTGACCTATCCTTCAAGCCTCATATTCAAACCCTCAGCACCTCCTGCCGCCTCTAACTCAAGAACATCCATCAAATCCGCTCCTTCATCACCCCTAAAACTACAAAGATGCTATTCCACGCCCTCATAATCTCCCGCCTAGACTACTGTAACACCCTTCTCCATGGCCTCCCAGCTAACACTCTCGCCCCCCTCCAGTCCACCTTAAACTGTGCTGCTCGCTTAATACACCTCTCCCACCGTTCTTCATCGGCCGCTCCCCTCTGCCAATCCCTTCACAGGCTACCCATCACCCAGCGAATAGAGTTCAAACTACTAACGCTGACATACAAAGCCATCCACAACCTGTCCCCTCCATATATCTCCGACCTAGTCTCCCGCTACCTGCCCGCATGTAACCTCCGATCCTCCAAAGACCTCCTACTTCGCTCTCCTGTTATCCGCTCTTCACACAATCATCTCCAAGACTTCTCCCGTGAATCCCCCATACTCTGGAACTCATTACCAAGACACATAAGACTGACCCCCACAATCACAAGCTTCAAGAAGGCCCTGAAGACTCACCTATTCAGGAAGGCCTACAACCTCCAATAACACTACTGTCACCACACCACCACCTGAACAGCCTCTCCCCTCACCTTCTGTCTCTCTCCCTCTTCCCTCATAGAGTGTAAGCCCTTGTGGGCAGGGCCCTCTATCCCACTGTGCCAGTGATCACTGTTAGTATTGTATTTGTTTTGTATATTTTGTGTACCGTATGTAAACCCTCAAATGTAAAGCACCATGGAATTAATGGTGCTATATAAATAAGCAATAATAATAATTTAGACATTTCATTTTTTTTTTCAATAATACATTCATTTAGCCCTAAGATTAACACATTCACAAAGGATTAAAGGAGAACATGCATTCACAGTTTGTTATGCAATTTCTCCCGAGCACAGACATACCCCACATGTGGGTGTAAACTGATGTTTGGGCGACTGGCAGTGCGTGGAAGGGACGGAGTGACCCTTGGCATTTGGAAAGAAGATTTTGCTGGAATAGTTTTCAGGTGCCATGTCCCATTTGCAGAGCCCCTAGAGTACCAAAACAATGGAAACCCTCCAAAAGTGACCCCATTTTGGAAACTACACCCCTCACAGAATCAAGGGGTATAGTGAGCATTTTGACCACACAGCAGTTTCACAGATTTTATTAACATTGGGATGTGTAAATGAAATTTACTAAAACGTCACTTTATCCCCAAAGTTTTCATTTTCACAAGGGGTTAAAGGAGAAAAAGCACCCCACAGTTTGTTAAACAATTGCTCCTGAACATGGCAATACCCCATGTGTGGTCGTAAACTGCTGTATGGTTACATGGCGAGGCTTGGACTGGAAATAGTGCTATTTGGCTTTTGAAAGTGACCCCTTTTTGTAGGGGACTCTGCAAACGTGATATGGTGATCAAAAACCAAGAATCTAAATCTGCTCTCCAAAAGCACATAGCGCTCCTTCACATCTGCACCCTCCTGTGTGCCCAAGTGACAGTTTATGCCTACATGTATGACACTGTTGTACCCAGGATAATATACTTAACAATACCATATGTGGGTATAAACTGCTGTTTGGGTACAGCCGAGCACAAAACGGAAGGAGCGCTATTTTGGTTTTTGGAGCACAGTTTGGTTTTTGGACACCATGCCACTTTTGCAGACCCACCGAATTGCCAGTAAAGTGGAATCCACAGACTTGTGACCCCACTTTGGAAACTACACCCCTCAAGGGATTTATCAAGTGGTGTAGCAAGCATTTTTACCCTTGAGTGTTTCATTCATTTAATTTCCAAAAATGAATGCGCAGCTGATAATGACAAGTGAAAATTGCAATTTTTCCAGAGATATGCCATTTCAGTGCCCAACATGTTGTACCCAGCTTATGTCTGCACAGACACACACTCCAAAAACTGTTAAGCGGGTATCCTGGGCACAACAGCTTTTGGAGCGTTCATCTCTGATACAAGCTGGAAACAACATATTACGCACTGAAATGACGTATCTATGGAAAAATTGTCCTTTTCTCCTATTACCATCATCTGCAAATTCATTTCTGGAAAATAAATTATAGAAACACTTGAGGGTTAAAAATACTCACTGTACCCCTGGATAAATTCCTTCAGGGGTGCAGTTTCCAGAATGGGGTCACATGTCAGGGGATTCCACTTTACTGGCATTTCAGGAGTTCTGCAAAAGTATCATGACGTCCAAAAACCAAATAGCACTCCTTCCCTTTTGTGCCCGGCTGTGCCCAAACAACAGTTTATACCACATATGACATTAAGTACGTTATGCTGGGCACACCAGTGTCATACATATGGGTATAAACTGCAGTTTGGGCACACAGCAGAGCACAGAAGGGAAGGAGCGCTATATGACTTTTGGAGTGCAGATTCAGATGTTTGGTATCTGGACGCCATGTCATGTTTGCAGAGCCTTTAAGGTACCAGAAAAGTGGAATCCCCTAAGGAGTGATCCCATTTTAAAAATGTAGTAAGTATTAGAATCCCAGACGGGAATGCATAGTGGATGGTGAAAAGTGAATACGTAACCTGTGCGGAGTACATTGGGAACACCAAATTCCCTACTATTTCCCCAATAGCTCCTATGATTTTGGAAGGGGGGGATCACTCCGGGGGTCACTTCTGGTGTCTCTTCCCTTGTAAGCTCTAAATCTGGGGTGTGCCCTTATATATGCTCACACAGCTAATACATTCCATTCCTGCCGCAGCCAGTTGTGTTCTAATGATTTGGTGATTTTTGGGGTTTTTGTCTTCACATTGTACGAGCTATATTTTTGATTTTTCTGGTGATGTAGCCATATGAGGGCTGTTTTTTGCGGTATGAGATGCATTTTGTAATGACACCATTTTTGGATGCCTATAACTTATTGACTGACTATTTTTTATTAATTATTTTTTTGGTGGGTTAAAAAAGACCCTTCAATTGCATCAACAGCATTACGTTTTAAATTTTTCGCCATGCAGCATAGAGCATGTCACCTTAATTCTATGAATCGGTACGATTACGCCGATACCTAATTTTTTTTTTTTTTTTTTTTTTAAGCGTGAGTAGTTTTTCTCTGTGTATTTTTTAGGTCCTGTTAGATATATAGGGAAAACGCTTTTTTTAAATATGCACACGTTTTTGGAAATGCAGCTTTTTCCACAGCTTTTTTTTGTTAGCTTTGAGACCCCCACCGTCTGATATTGAGGAATTTTCCTAAGAACAGGTCATCAATATTATAAAAAACCTGTAATACAAGCAGTACATATTTTCTGCAGTGTACTTACATATATTGGACATCACTGGGGACCATTTTAGGTCTCAGGCTGACTGTATAAAACTGTCAGCCCTGGTGATAGCAATGCCAGAACTAGCAGTGAGATGTGAAAAGGTCCCCCTTCCTTGTTAACACTACAGTCAACATTGATTGTGAAGCAGAAAGGATTAAACAGCTAGTCCAATTTTTACCAAACCTGGCCAATCAATCACAGCCATCTTCCAGCAGATGATTGAGCAAGCACAGCCTCTGTGCCATACACAATC